>JAEAOA010001069.1:4732500-4743473 GCA_016746295.1 Potamilus streckersoni | reverse complement strand
CGCACTCCAATATTATTCATCATAGAATTATTAGATTCTTTTTCTGTGTCGTGTACGTTTTCGAATAATTATCACATGTGCATTTTTCTAATGGCAATATTATCAAATATATCTGGTGCCATGCTCAAGGCTTCATATAAGCCTGTTTATCGCATAAAGGGGCAATAGAAAATAGCTAACGCATCCAACTTGGATAAAGAAAACAACGTCAAAGAAGAAAACAAGGTAAAATAGACCAAGAGAATTGTAGAATGCACAGGTCATTTTCATGAGCCGCAAAAACAAAAGAAATGGAACTTTGTTAGTTTTATGCACTTATACGTGTTTCTAATTAGTAAAATAGTATCAACTGTCACTTAACCACAAACAGTTAATAAAAGCTGAAGTTTCTAAAACAATAAAAACATATTTGGAAATAAAATTGACACAAACGAACATGCTTTACACAATAGTGTTCATTTATTCAACTACAAAGGTCACTGATATTACGGATAAGTGACCTCAAGTTTACAACTACATGTTTATAAGTTTCCTCTAATGACAATATGGAGATTTTGGACTTAATATTTGGGAAGGTTTTGAAAAACATCAAGAAAACAAAAATTGCGCTCTAGTGGCGCTTGATTAATATTTATACCTATTTGTAACTGCAATGCTATATTCTAGATATTCCTGTCATTTAGAATTAATTACAGTGTTTAGTTTATGCTGTCCTTATGTGAAGCCACATGCACATAAAACATAACGTAATGTCCAAAAAGGCACATAGACCTTTAACTTTGTTTAAGAACAAAGAGAATATAGTATGCTGTGCTGTGTGGCATAAAAATGCAACAAAATTGTCTTAGAAAATGTATTATTTTAAAATGAAATTCTGCAAATTAAAAAAATAATATAACATGTAATCTCTTCCTGAATTCCTTCTTGTAACACACATCTTTCAAAAATGAGGCAATGCAATGCGATTGAGCTTTGTTATAGTTGTAACATCGCAATTACAAGAATTTCAATTACAATTGTTAAATGAGCGAGTCCAGGACGGCAATGTTTGAAAATTATATGTTGAACATTATTTCCACGTTTAGTCCAATCTGTAAAAGAGTTCCTCCGTGTGCGGTGTTAAATACTTAATCCTTCCAAACATAAACATTATAATTTGGGTCATTTTCAGACCAAATTAGGCACATAAAATGTAAATAAAAGAGCAATGGGATCAAATCCATTCAATAGATCATATGTTTTTTTCTTTGGCAAGGGTATTATTTTGCACGCTTTGCTTATCCATTTTTTTTCTCGTTCCAATGTCTGTTCGGTAAATCCATCTGTACTTTTACAGAAATAAACTAGTCAACTTCTTATACTGGCTTTCGTATCTTTAAATATGGTCTATTAACATTGTGGCAATCATAAAATTGACATTGACTATTACCTCCATACATTATTAGCACCTTCACATTTTTTCTCAGTCTAACATTATTTATTTGTTTATTTGCTTATTTATTTATTTATTTATTTATTTATTTATTTATTTGCTTTATTTATTTATTTATTTATTTATTTATTTATTTATTTATTTATTTATTTATTTATTTATTTATCTATATTTATGCTCAGCTCAAATCAACATTAAGCTAAACTAATTGTACAGTCTTGCTGAAGATTCAAACCAAAACCTGAAGTAATACATTTGGTGATTAAGGCCATGATGCTACTAAAATCAATTAATCTCTCATTTTTATCTCTTATGAACGAAATTAAGCGTTAGGTTATCTAGGTGAAAAGTCAAATCATAAAAGCCTTTGCAGAGAGTTCAAACAGACGGCAGATTATTTACCTGTACTTTGATCTAGTAACATTTAATTTGATTTCTAATTTTCTCATCTCATAAGGATTTATATTTAAAAGGAACATCACATGGTAAAAAAGGAGATGGTAATGTATGTAAATATGATTTGCACAGATGTTTTTTAGTCTCCAAAAGGAGAGTCTTTCTAAAGAATTTGGTATAAATATACCAGATGATAATTCAATCTATATAAATGGGCCATCTTCTACATAACCAAGTGTACGACAATCTCACTGTATGTTAACGTGAAGAGAATTGTGGTTATTTTTCTTTCAAAATAATTTGTGTGGTTCCGAAATGTTCTAGCATAAAAAGATATAAGCCGTTTGGGGGTATGACATCCTTATGGACGGTCTTAGGTGTTAACAGGCAGCCGGCGCTTGAGAGTCAGTGGGAAAATGGTCCATCAACTTACATGAACCGCCACTTGAGGGCCAAAGGTTTTGAAGGGTCAAAAGTTTTGGTGATAAATGGTAATATCAGTATGAAAATATTCATTTATTATCATATGCCATACACTATAGCATCAACATGATGTCTCTAATGACTAATACATTCAGGCTGCCTATTTTCATTACCTGGGAAACGTAATGTGCATCGATGAAAAATGACTCTCTACCAGGTCATTCTCAGTCTAGTCGTACCTCACCATGCTGTCAGCCTTGTAAATACGTTCATGATTAACATTTTGAGGTATTTGGGAATGAAGACGAAACGTCGTACTCCCTCAATATAACTGATGTTATTTTCATTTAGTGGGACTGATTAAAAACACTAATTTTGGGAAAACATTGTCTTAACTAGTTTTATAGAAACATAAATTTTATTTTGGACCTGCTCTTTCACATTATGTCGATGTTAGACTGGTCATTGTAAACAGAATGACATTTTAAATTTTCATGTATCATTCGTGAATTGTTTAAAGATATTTAAAATTTAATACTAAACTATTGTTTGCAATTTTTGAATTTTTCTGAAATTCAGTCTTCTCTCAATTCAATATTATTTATTATTCATTCTATAATAAATTTGAAAATGATTCATTCTCACAAACTGATGTAATAATTTGCAAATATTTTTGTACAATTTTAAAACTTTGGCAATTTTTTTTTTCAACCTTTGATAAATTCCAGATAAGTTTAGAAATTCGGTATTCCTTTCAGACTTGACCAAATTTAAATGTTTTGAGATTTGGTCTTAAAGAAACTTCCTGCAGCTTATAGAGGATTTTTTCAATATTCGCTAAAATTCTTGTGAGTCTCTGATTTTGGTATTGCTATCAGTCTCAACAAATGGTATTACATTTTTTTGTCTAAACTAATGTCCGTGTCAGTTAGAAGTTTAGTACTACTGCTGATCTAGGCCATTATAATCTAATATAGGGGATTTCCTCAATTCTGCGCTAAAGTCCATGCCAGTTCGTAAATTTAATGCTAGTATTTGTATATGTTGCTATACTCGAATGTTTTTTTTAAATCTCCACTAAAAGCCGATATATTTTCGAAAACAGTGTTACTTTCAATCACGCCAAATTCAACTGTATTATGCATTAGTTCATTTGACTAAAACTATTTATAATATCAATAAAATATGTGCAAATTTGCTGACACCTCCAATATGATCTAAGGTGCAGGTAATATTTTATATCTAAATCTAGGCATATACATATAAACATTGCATTTTGGTTTGTATGGTCTGGAATGTTGGATAATATTTGAAGGGGATTGGTCACTTCACAGCGTCATGATAGTTTCGGGGTGTTGGATAGTAGATGATGGGGTTTCATCACTACACAAAGCATTTTGGATGATTTTGTGGGCTGTTTGATAGCAAATCACTGTATTTTGACCACTACACGCGGCGTGTTGATGGAATAGTAATCAGTGTTAGATAACAGATGACAATGTATTAGTTACTATATACGGCGTGTTGAAGGTTTTGTATAGGTGTTGGATGATTAAAGAACAGGATATAGGCCACAACATATAGCGTGTTGGTGGTATATTATAAGGTGTTGGAGAGTAGATTGCGGTGTTAGTCACCATACGCGACCTGGTGAAGCTATAGCATGGGTTTTGAATGGCAGATGAAAGTATTAGTCACTTCATCACAGCGTATTGGATAGCATGGTATTGGGAGTTGGGTAAACGATGACTGGACTTTGATCTGTATACGCAGTGTATTCATGGAATTTTTGGAGTGTTGAATGGCAGATGATGTGGTATTAATTACTACACCCGGTGTGGTGAAGGAATATTGTGTTGGATAATACATTACAGCTTATTGGCCATCACATACGGCATATCCGATAGTATTGTGTGGGGTGTTAAATAGCAGATGACGGAGTATTGGCCACTACTCACAGCTTGCTGATGTTATAGTTTTGGGTGTTGGATAGTATATGATTAGGTACTGGCATTATGCTCAGAGTGTTGATGATGTTATATTGTTGGGTGTTAGATATTATATGATTAAGTACTGGTCATTACGCTCGGAGTGTCTGATGTTGAATTGTAAATGACGGTGTTTTGTTTTGGTATTGGATATTATATGACGTAGTATTGGTCATTACACGCGAGGTGTTAATGGCATATTGTGTGGTGTTGGATAGTAGTTAAAATATTAACAGAGTATTTGCCACTTTACACGGCTTGCTGATGATATATTTTAAGGTATTTGATAACAGATAAACAATTTCAACATTTTCGTTCTCATAAACACTTTTTACCTCATGCACATTTGATGCTATAATGACTTTGATTCTATAAACTAATTGAACCCCAAGTTACGACTGCATATGCGTAGCGTCAGCTGCATGTTAATCTACGACTGTCTATATAGACCGCATATGACCTCGAAAAGAAAATTGCAAGAAACAAAAGTAAATATATTTCGTGTCATTCTTTAAATTTGTTTGATTTCTCCAAGAGGCAAAAATAAGCACTACTTTCTTCCAAGTACGTATGTCTATGTTCAGTTCCCGACTAGACCACGGAATTTGCACTAATAATAGAATGAAAATTTTGAATTGGGAGAGTGGTAGTTGTTGTTGTTGTTGGGCTTAACGCCATTTTCCAGCACTTGATAGGCTATTCATGGCGGCCAGTATTAATGGTGGAGGAAGAAACCGGGAAATTACCGGAAAGAACCACCGACCCACGAGAAGCTACTGGCAAGCTTTCTCACATATCCACATTCGCCGAATTCTAGACTCGAACACACGCAGACAGAGGTGAGATGGCAGTGATCCGTAACGGACAGCGCTTTAGACCACTCGGCCACTCGGGGCCCCGGAGAGTGGTAAACGAAGTCATTTCTCATTTTTAGCAAAGCTCTCTTATATGTATTATATTGGTACTTAACAAAAAAGGAATGTGATACACAAAAGAGAAATGATATTTATTGCATTAAAGCAATTTTCTTTACATCGATAAAGATTTGTATTCTATGTGCGTGCGTGCGTGTGTGTATGTTGTGTATGTGTGTGTGTGTGTGTGTGTGTGCGCGCGCTCTCGCGCGTGTGTGTATGTGTGTGTGAATTGCACAGCATGTGGGTACAGATATATTCCTGATATCATTTTGTAAGATTTGTCATTTTTTATTATCGGCAGCTGTTGTAATCAATTCATAGTTAGGCCTAAAATCTGATTATATTGTCATATTTTATTTCCATGATCATAAGCTAAAATCAACAAGCATCATTAGTGACTAATTTGTCTTTATACTACCTTTGTCATTTACTTGAAATTTGTTCTAGAAACACGAAGTTCTGTCAAAGGAAGCATGATACAACACTGCCTTTACCTTCGGATACCCACTTGCTAACCCCTCACACTCTCACCCAACCGAAAAGTAAATAAAACAAATAC
Source organism: Potamilus streckersoni (assembly GCA_016746295.1). Classification (NCBI taxonomy): domain Eukaryota; kingdom Metazoa; phylum Mollusca; class Bivalvia; order Unionida; family Unionidae; genus Potamilus; species Potamilus streckersoni. The sequence continues at coordinate 4,737,758 of JAEAOA010001069.1, read as the reverse complement.
AGAATTGTAAAATAAAAATGAGCTGAGCATACATGCATATATATTACTCACATTTTCCAACTGAATTTTGAGACATATTACATATTTATTTACCGTCCTGTTCTAATTGTTTACTCAGTTGGCCATCATTAGCTGTACTACACACAGTCCTGGAATTTAATCAAAATTTTTAGAGCTGAAAAGATGTTTTTCTACAAATTCAATCTGCATACGAGCATTATCCACTCTACAGTTTTCACATTAAATCCCAATACGATCATCATCCGTTTTCAAGTTTTAAATATCTGTAACTAAGACTAATTTACTTCAATATTGTCAGCATCGCATTCTTCTCAGGTCATGTTTCCGTCCAGTAAGCTCTTGTAATGAAATAACGTCGGATTTAATGGGAAATTCTCGTTTCGTAAAATCAATTATGTTTCTGTATCGGTACCAAAAATCCTAAATGTGATAACTTCCTGCCTCGAATTAAGTAATTGGTCTGCACCGAGTTTTAACAAATGTAGAATTTTGGCACATTGTCTGAACTCGCATTGTTTTAACGTATGCATGCTGATTGAAAACTACTATGTGCGTTGATTACATGCAGTGTATTCACTAATAGTGAGATTGTACAGTTTTCCAAAACCTTCAGTTTCTTTAAAATCATAATAAATTTGAGAAGTGTCTTCCCTTCAGATGCATTCTGCTTTAAGTGAATAAAGTCTTTAAAAAAAAAAGAATCAGACTAAATAAAAATAAACAAATTAACCTTTACACGCTTAAGCCAATAACACACATATTTACTACTTGCACAGTCATTGATTTTATTCTGCGTCTAGTCCAGGGATGTAGGTCTGTGGGAACAGCGTCCCCTTATTTTTGTACTCGCTTCCTTACTTTTTGCGCGCGCCATTTTCCCACGCATCTAATTAGCATGCGCTCTCCCGCTTTCTTTATTGCTTTCTCTCACTTATTTATTTAGTACTAACCACTGGAAAAATTTAAACTTTCTGAGGGAAGTTAACAATTTATGTATAATAATATTGAATGACACTTAGGTTATTCGTGATCGATGTATAACAGTGGGGAATGTTTTGGAATGTATTTTTAATATTTGGCATGCATACATACATACATACATACATACATACATACATACATACATACATACATACATACATACATACATGCATACATACATACATACATACATGCATGCATGCATGCATGCATGCATGCATGCATACATACATGCATACATACATACATACATACATACATACATACATACATACATACATACATACATACATACATACATACATACATACATACATACGTCATGCTAAAGAAAGAGAAAGAACTGCATATATCATTATTTAGTACAAAACAAGAACTCAGATATGTTTGTTACAGGTGAGATGTCATGTAAACCCTGTTTGAAATAAACAACGCTATACCATTACTGAAAATAATTGAAAGTGCAAGATGGATGCAGGACGGATGTGGAAATTTAGCATTGTAAGGATTTAGGTATATATTTATCGGAATTGGTTATAAAATGAGGCCTGTATCAATATGAACAAAGAAGATTGAGACCTACCAACACAACATGAAAGTTCAGTACGTTACTTATTGCAATGCGAAAATAATAACATCCATGTGGAAAGCGAAACTGACAAACAATTTAATAATGTCCAGGTTCTAAATTGAGTGTACAGTGAAAATAAAAGTTTGACTTCCTGATAACGAGGCAACTCATTTGCGCATCAAAGACTTAATAGGCGTATTTTGTCTTACTGAATAACATTACGTAATACGGAGATCAGTTTGATGCAATCACTCGTAGAGATTTTCCCAAATGTTTGCCTTTTAAAATTAGGTGCAGAACATCAAGGTCGGAACTGTATGAGTTCAGTCTATTGATCAAAGCAGACAAGACCTGTCACTAAAAATTAACTGGTTCCAGCATACGAGGATGCAATACAACTTGGTATTAAACTGTGTCAGTTAGAACTAATGACACACATTGAACATAGTACAAGAGCAGCATGTATGCAAGGTCCATCAGATATATATATATATATATATATATATATATATATATATATATATATATATATATATATATATATATATATATATATATATATATATATATATATATGTGTGTGTGTGTGTGTGTGTGTGTGTGTGTGTGTGTGTGTGTGTGTGTTATTTGCTTTAAGTTCCATTATTGCATATTTATTCAAATTTAAGTTGCTTTATTTTCATTTACTTTAAACACACTGAACACTGAAAAAATTATGTTGATTTAAATCTGTACCATATTTTTTAAGATACAATATATCTAGAATGTATTTTATCTTTTATGAGAAAAACAATCGTTAAAATGTAATGCCTTGAATAAGGAAACTATCATGAAACTAAGGAGACTCTAATGAATATGCTTTCCTATCAGTTTTGATTGAAAAATCCGGCATTTTAAGTCTTTGCTGGCTGTAATTTTTTCTAAGAAAAGTAAATACCAATGGTATACAAGAGAACCTAGAGAAAGTTGTTGACGCCTTTCCAATCCGCATGTTGAGCTCAACGTCGAGTGAAGGATTGTTGTTATGGTAGAGCCAAGGTAAGTGAACTCACTGACTTCTTCTAGCGATCACCGAATACTTCTGGAGCAATAGTGTGACAAACCACCAGGTGCTTGAACATGCCAAAATTCCCAGCGTGTTCACACTCCATCCACCAACGTCGCATCAGATGGCTGGGCCATGTACGTTGAATGGATAACGGACGGATCACCAAAGACCTTCTCTGCTCTAAGCTTGCCTCTGGCAAAAGATCAATCGGACAGCCACATATCCGCTTCAAGGATGTCTGCAAGCACGACATGAAAGATCTTGGGATTGATGTCTACTCCTGGGAAGAGCTAACCCTAGACAAGTCCAGCTGGCGACATGCTCAGAGGAAGAGGATGCAGTTCCAACCGAGACCTTACTCAACCTTCAAGTGCAGCAACTGCAGCAAGGATTGCCAGTCACGTGTGGAGCTCCATAGCCACAGAAGACGCTGTACAACTACCAACTGGGACAACTCTCATGGATGCATTTCCATCGTCTCTCGAAACTAACGGATGAAAACAAATATATAATACATACATAAATAAACTAAAATTTCTACTTCTCTTTATTTAAACATATTACGGAAAGAAAATGGCGTACTTACTCTATCTCAAAATAATTATGACCAAAATTTAATTTTAAAAAATGTAGCACAACTACACATACATATTGAAGAAACATGAATACATAAAACCCTTTAAATTTTCGATCTAGGTGGTCCCTCAGATGGTGTTCCACACCAATAAATTTTATTTATCTAAGTGAATCCCCAAAACGTATCCGTTATATTTTATTCTTCTGGATCGTTATCGGTCAACGCCTTTTGTTTTATTTGTTTCTAAAAATATGTCCATATCTTATATTTTCTATTTGTTGTTCTTTTGGGTCAGTATCAATCAAGATTTTCCGTTTTGTTCTGTTTTATTTTTTTTAATGTATCCCCAATTCGTGTGTATTCCATTTGTTGTTCTTCTGTATCATTATCGATCAATGTTGTCTGTTTTGGTTATCTAATTGTATCTGGATTCATAATGTTGTGCAAAGTTATAATTGTTGCATATTCAGCAGCATTGATGTGTGATCAATCATAGGAGTCGATCTGGTAAGATATATTTTGAGTTCTTTTTATTGTCATTTAGGTCATTAAAATTACAATATTGCCTAATAACATATCCCCACTGACATACAATTTAAGGCTTTAACCCCCATTTCACCAATAACTGTTTCAGTCGCTATTTACATTTATCTTATTATTTCAAATGAAAGCCGCCTGAGAGTCGCAAAGCTGGATAAGACCGGTTCTATTTAATAACTCTAGATCGTACGATGAGATTTGTTTGTGTTTTAAATAAATCTTCAACCAAACTTGTGCTCTTTAGAACAGTATAGTAAAAAAAATCGATATTCGCGCAATATTGGCATGAGCAAAGTAATTGTGTTTTTAAGTTTCAGCGTAATAGAGTTTTCTCCCATGGGAACTCTTCAATGATTAAGTGTCAAAATCAACGAACATGTGGCATTTATGTGCAACAGCCAGCATCACTTTAGCCAGTATATCAAGTTAAGTCAATGTACGTTATCCGTAAAAGACATATGCAAACAGATCTTCCAAATTCTAAGATGTGTCGGGTATTCATTAGACATTTTTGGGTCAAATTATAGATTATTTTATTCAGCTAGATATAAATTACTTGTTACGCCATTGCTTATTACTTTCAAGGATTTGGATAATAAATCTTATGTGTGCACTATGTCACATAATTCTCGGTTTAAATCTCAAATCATGAATTTTTAAATTGAAAAATGAAGTTTCCTTATCAATGGATCAGCCATAATAGGAATTGGAAGAAAAACGTTAGGTCATATAAGCTGTTTAAATGTGAATCTCGCAGACCATTATGTCGTGGTCAGCAACGAAATGTCCGTTAACATATATTTTTGTAATTTAATTCTTTTCAGGAATTTTTCCAGTAAACAGTAAGTCGATGATGATGATGATGATGATGATGATGATGATGATGATGATGATGATGATGATGATGATGGAACTATATCACTAACACATTTTTGAAAAAGGTTATAAAGTGAATGAATATTTATTCATAAATCAGGTATTGGTGAGAGTGGTCAGTATTTACTGGGGAAGGGGGAAAGCGTGTACTTTAGGGTTAGAACATATACACAGACAAGTGCAAAAATGAGGTTTAGCACATTCATAAGCCACAGGATGTGTGTAACATTATTTGAAGTTACATTGAGGTTGGTGCAGTTGGGACAGGGGATAGGGGATTTATTTGTATTATCACTTGAAATACCCCCGCCAACATTCCCCTCCAGTAGACTGTTCCTTTAACAATACTTTTCAGTGTGAAAGACTGTTTGTTGTATTCGGCAAAATGTCCTTTTTATTTGTCATGGATGTCTTTTTCTCACGATCATGCTCATGAAACGTAAAGTGTAATGAAGGGTTTGGATTATTTTTTGAATTAGTCGTATCTTTACAGAGACAAAATGGCTTTACCCTCTGTTGTGATTATTACCCTCGGTGAACCCTATTTTGTTCTCAATTTAAGATTCCACTTACGTTTTCCAGCTGGAAGCCGAGAATTAATCCGTTAATTAAGGTTAAAATCCATCACTCTTCAGGAACCTGGG
>JAEAOA010001069.1:4665000-4727500 GCA_016746295.1 Potamilus streckersoni | reverse complement strand
TCGTATGTGATTATATTAAAATTATATTTTCCAAGTAGCCAAATGTAACAAAGTCAAGACCATAAAATCGTACAGAAATATTGACATTTTGATGCTTAGACGTTTGTAGCACTGGAAAACAGTATGATTTAAAGATTTCTCTATTTTAAACCGCTATACTGAAAGCATAAACGTGAAACAGTGTGCTAAAAAGTCGATAATACTCATACACCATCTGGAGGAGTAATAATGTTTGGGCGAATTCAATTAACTTCATTCTGAAGAGTGATAATTTGTCTACTACGGGTGATATGATTTATTACTCAGACCCTTCGATTAGTATGCAGTTTGCTGCAAGGAAAGGTAGAAGATGCTTTACGTCAGCATTGTGCTAATTAAGGCTTAATATGAGGGCCACTGTTCCAAATATTTTCTCCACTTCTTTATAAAACGGGTATTTTTATCACGCAGAGTTTCTTTTTTTTTAAACTCAGACGTTGTTGTCTTTGTGTTAAATATAGCTTTAGTCCATAACGATTGTTCTTGTTCATGAATCTGCAATAGCAGGTTTTAAATATCTTCTAGAGGGGACATATTCAAAGCCAACATAAGGTCGATATGGCATGCTTTATTTAGAGTTGCTTGCGTATGTTTTGAATTTCTTTGCAATTTTGTTGAGGTGGGTCATCTGGTTTTGGCTATAGTTATCTAGAGGGTGAATGCCGACGGTTTAATTTGCCCGGATGTAATAAATATCAATATAAATTGGGAAATGTATAGGCGGAAAGGATAAAGATCTCAGCAGATGTATAGAACAGAATAACACGAGTCCCTGTTACAAATAAAGACAAACTTTAATCACAATGCGTAAGAATAAAATTTATAAACAATTGTGATAATGCATTACGATTGAAAGACACACTTCTTTCTTTCTGAATTAGTTTATTTAACGAATTTGAAATGCAAGTGTGCTTATACCAATAGCCGAACTGTCAAACGATTGAATCAATTAATCTTTGAATCGAGTGAGAGATTGAAAACATTGCCTTATGCAGATTACCTCGTGTTGTCTTCATTCAGTCCAACGTCACAGCGACTAATCCTTTGACTTCCCTGTGCCTGTAAGTCGGTGTCCTCTCCACTTTTTTCCCTTTTCAAATTATCGGGTATATCGCCTCTTTCGGCCCTTCCAACTTTGTGTAGTCTCTTTGGTTTTGTAAATACGTGTTACGTCACGTAGAGATAGCTCACCTTAAAAAATAAAAAACAAGCAAATTTTTTTCCGTCATATTATAATGGGGGAATAGATTATTACCCTCCTCGTTAAGTCAGATATAGTTCTATCGGAATTCAAACATATACCAACGAATATCTAGTCTAACTATGTCAGACAATAAACAAGCCTAGTTACACAAAATTAATGGACATGCTAATGGATATTCTAACATACCACCAAGACATTAGTTCATGTCTCGTCTCAATTACACAAATGAATGAATGAAATTCTTGCCTTTACGGCATTTATAACTGTGATAAGAGGGGAGGGATTTTAACATTAAAACCCTCCTCCTTTTAATTCGGCGTCGTTAACAAGGGAATGATCTCTCGCAATGTAATTGCCCAGTGTGGACTGATAGATGGAACGTTACAGATAGTTGAGTAAAGTATTGAAATAAATAAAACAACGAGCCTCTTTTCAATGGATAAAAATATAAAATTTTAATCAAATAACATATAATCAAAGAAACAATAAATTCCCATACAACCTATATACTAAATTGCGTATTCTCAGTTAAAGCATAGCAAAAAATTACTTTTTACTTGATTTATGGTCACTGACAGAATTCAATTACAGCGTATAACTATCATCATGTATTCGCGTATTGATGTTGAGTCCCAATCTTATGCTGTCACAGCATCGCCTGACACTTGTCTTCACACGACTTGTCTCCCACGTCTAACTACATGCTTGGTCCTTCGTTGACGCTCACTGTTCTGACATCCCGTAGATATAGATTTTCTCTTTAAATCATTGTGGTACTTCTTTATTCCTCCTTCTATTTTCTCTCGTTCGAAGTAAAAAATATGAAGAATGAAACTCGAAGTACGAAGCTGTCTCCTTAAATATAAAGTATGTCTCGCGCTAGACAAATGGCCACTACACATTTATGTATAAATATAAACTATATTTCTCGTGCTCAAATTTAGGTGGTTTACATTGTATAATTTCCATCTGACGGGATCTTTCTCAATACTCCTTACTGATTCTATGTTGCGGTATGGCTACCGTTAAGTTGATACACATGTCCTTAACTCAAGTTCATCCGAATTTACGCAAGGTCTAAATTTCTGCGCGCCTTCTACAGACAAATGTGGGCTTATATGCCAGCATACATTACAGCACGATTCATTTATATATTTGGCTATTCAATGCAGTTTAATGATCATATATCGTAAATACCTCCAATGAGTAAATATCATCCTACACAGATTTAAATCATATACCCTAAGAAATATGACATATTCGTATACTAGTATGAATTCATGAAATCCCTACGCAACTCTACAAATCGAATATTTAATTACATGCGATCCGTCAATTCTCTAAATGAATTAATAATTAAAAGATCAAAGAATTAACTGGTAGAACTAACATATCGCTAGAGTCCTACGAAATGAATACACGAATACATGCGTGAATCACAATATATCATATCAGCAAGCAATCAAAAAAATGAAATTGCATATTAAAATTTTAAATTAAAATTGCGTATTTTATCTGCCGTTTTCTTTTTCCAAACAAACAGTCCTAGCCTTAGTATGTCTCCTGTTCTAAGACAACTATCCGGCCATTTGTAATTTCATTTAGACACTACTTCATTAACTAGCGTTCAAAATATACCAACCTCTTCTACTACGGTTCGTTACTAGGGAATGACCTCTTGCGGTGTAATTTACCTAGTGTGGATAGATAGAAAGAAGAATGCAGATCTCTGAACAAGTATATTGAAAAAATAAACACAATGAACAAATACAAAATTTAATCAGTTTAGCAACAGAATTTAAAATGAAAAGAAATCAATTACTTGGTTACAAAAGAAGGAAAAATGTTCTAACATGGACTCAAATAGCAAAAACAATACAAATTTTCTTTACTGTTACAATTACTTGTCAGTGACAGAATTAATTCATTTCGTCATGGCCTACGAGATGCGACCTTTGAGTGCAACGATGAGCAACATCATCACCTATCTTATCCGGTCATCCTATCTTATTCGTCCCTGCTCTGCCAACATTTGTCTAATCGTCTGGACCTGGACTCTTGCCAGTCGAACCTTGATTTGACGATCGTCCCTAAACCTAGACTTCGGCTCAGACTTTGCTCTGGTACTTGGAATTGGTACAGGAATTTTCAGGGAATCTCAGGAGAGTTCCATAATCTCGGGAACATACAGGAGAGTTCAGGAAAGCTGTTTCCTTTAATAAATAAAATGTCTCGCAATATACAATAGGTCATAATTCCAAGTATATCTATATTTGTACATTAATTCGGCTCAAAAAACAAAAGGCATAAATTCTGATGCACTCACTTGTTCACTAATTCATATGTTTACAACAAGACGGTGATTGCCTGTCCTGACCTTAATTCGGGTCACGCTAGTGGGGATCACGAAATTCCACTTTACGTTAACACGTATGTGCCCGTATTCAACACTTTTCGACTTCTTTACAATAAACTATTAATAGCGTTAAATTACATATGGCTTAGCCCCTCAAATCTAACTATTCTAAAATAGTTTACGTGATCAATTAAATATTACAAACTTTTATATGACTATACACTCAATACATGTCATACGAGACAGAGTTAATTCATAAAACTATGAAACATTACCCATCATTTATTAGGTTTAATTCTTGAAACTTTCTTAGCACTCAAATGTATATCAAATATTCAATTACATACAATCTTGTCAATTCTTTCAATGCAAATTCAGTTACATGCAATCTTTTCAATTATCCAAATGAAATGATAATTAGAAAATCAAAGCATAAAATGTCATGACTAACATTTCACTAAAACTCTGAAAAATGAAATTATACATATATACATCATAACATCAATACATTTGCAAGTATATCAACAAATGAAATAACATATTAAAATCGGGAAACTAAGATTGCGTACCTTTTGCTGGTTTTTATTCGTTTCCAACAAACTTCAAATGTAGAGTTTGTCTACTTTCCGAGACAACTCTCACGCCTTACTGCAATCACGAGAGACGTACTTTCACGTTTCCCGGAGTCACGTCTAACTTTTCTCAAGAACGATTGAAGACTGAAGAAATTTTCCAAAGCAAAACACTTAATTCCTTACAGAGTTACGCCAAAAATCCCTATTAACCAATCAGAATCGACTGTTTTCTAAATCTTCTCCGTAGAACTTTTGATTGTCAAGACAGCTAATCACGCCGTAATTAACGTTCTTTTGGACAATCAATTATTGCCAAGCTTCCTCCTTTAACCGGTTGACTTTGGGATGGGTCTTACGCCATACCCTTGTACCATAGCAGATGATTCGGTAAACTTTCGTCGCGTGGAACGAATTCCCTTTGACGTTCAGAGATGAAATGAAAACAATCGTATAATCTCTAGCCCTTTCTACTTTAATTAAGTTGACTATGATACAATTCCTTTAACCAATGCTTCTAAGAGTTTTCAAAATTCGACACATCGCACTAGCGCATACGGAGTAGACTTAATCTTCTCTCAAATAAATGAAATTCCAAGAGACAGTTCCATAAATTGTTTCTCAAAGTGTACGCCCTTATGTTTCCCTAGATAATCAGAAATAACTGTTCCTAAAATTTTCCCTTCATATCGAATGAAAGCAGAGGAGATTGGTTTCGAACAGCAGTTGGATTCAGACAGGGATGCATACTGTCACCTATATTTTTCAACATTTTCCTAGAAAGGATCATGGAGGATGCCCCGTTTGACCACGAGGACACTCTCAGCATCGGGGGAATATCAATCACAAACTTTCGCTTCGAAGATGACATTGATGGTTTAGCAGGGTATGAAAAAAGAAATGGCTAACATGATTGAGCGCCTCGACACAACCTCCACAGCATACGGTATGGAGATTTGCGCAGAAAAACTAAACTGATGACAAATAACAACAACGGCAAGATGGATAGAATTGGTTGTAAGGTCAACATTGGTGCCCCAGCGACCTCTTGAGCTAATGGATTGATGATTTTGACGATGTGGTCCATTTAAAACAGGTGTCATACATTATACTTTCCAGAATACTTTCCAGAATAGTTACTAATAAAGTCTGACTGGAGAGGATTGTTCTAACATCGATGGGAGTTATAACAATTTTCGGCAGGTAAATAACTAATTCGGACTCAAGGCAAAAAAAGAAAAGTAGAGCTCTTTATATACGGAAAAAACAAATATTAAATAATTCAATGGAAGAGTGTATGATTTCACCCCGTCCTTTTTTTTAAACCAATACTTGTTAATAGATATGAGTTATTGGCACTATAATGGCCTGTGTTATGGTATACTGTGAGCATGAGGCAATAGATATTTGTTTACTCAAAATGGCGTGCGCGATAGTAGTTGAAAAGTGTTTGATAGTAGATCACTGGGTATTAATCACTTATGCGTCATGATGATGGAATACTGCGAGTGTTGGATACTATATACTTAGAACGTCGTATTGAATTGCAGGTGTATGTTGTTGGACAGTAAATAACTTGTATTGGTCATGACGGGTGTGTTGGTGGTATAGTGTGGATGTTGGTGAGGGTTTGATAGTATCTCACTTGGTATTTGCTACTCTATCGGCCTGTGAATGGTACAGTTTAGGTGTTGGATAGTAAATCACAGGGTATATGTCAATCAAAGGGCGTGTTTATGATATAGAGTGATTTTGGATAGTAGATAACTGGGTATTTTGTATTACAACTGTGTTTTGAATGTGTAATATTCTTGTTGGACAGAAGATAAATGATAGTAGGTCACTCAGCAGGGCGTCTTAGATAGTAGGATTGGGGTGTTTGATATTAAATCACTACGCAATGTAAGTATATTTTATTGCTGGTCAGTATATCTACGCTAAATTCCCATTAAGCTACGTGGTGATAACATTGCTAAATTGCATAAGCTTAATAATGGCCCAAATTTATTTATATATTTCCTTAAGCGTTTTATTGATCCATTTCTTCTCCGTATATACCTATATATGTAATAGTGCCAAATTTTGTAGATATGTTCGCAATAATAATTTGTCGTGGTCAGCGTGACGCGTAACCATGAAGATTCAAGTATTTATTAGGCTTGTATTAAATTGTTAACCTCTCTTGTTTTAATTAGGACGTGTTAGGATAACGGTCTGACGGGCATGTTAACGTAAGGTCAAGTGAAGGAAGTGACAAATAAAAGACAAATCAAAGACTAATTTTGAGAAATCTTGGGTCATTTGAATTACGTGACATAAAATTATATTTTCCAAAATAGTTATTACAGCGGACTCACTTCTGTAGTGCAAGTTTTTCTGTGGAAAAGACCGCTGGATCCGAGATCAGTAAAGAGTACTTTTCTCGTTAAACTTGTCCAAGAAATCACGAAGAAATAATAGCTCTATGTGTACACCATGTATGGGGAAAATACAGCAGATAGCCAAGTTTCAGTCGATAACCCAAAGAGGTTGGAGGGTGATGGGAGAAAGGGTAATACCGGAAAGGTACTGGGAAATGGCCGTGGTTTTATTTTGCTCAAAACGTAATAATAGTAACGTAATAATAGGGACTATATGGGATAGGAATATTACTCTTTTAGGAATTTAAATTCTTTTTTTATGTAATAACTTCTAACAACATCCTGTCCTCTAAATTTGTTACTTATACCCATACAGATCGAAATTTTGAAAACGTTTTCTGTTTTTAAACATTATCATTCCCGTTTGAAGTTATCCAGCCCATGCCCGTTAAACCATTGGACAACTTTTACAAATTTTCTAATATTATTTTCATTCCCGTTAGATGCCAAATCTCCCTACACCTGTTAAACCTATGGGAAGTTATTCATTCCCGCTAGAAGTAATATGATCCCATTCCAAAGAGTATTGTTAGTTAAGCTATACCAATTCCCGTTAAAGGTCATAGGGTTCAATTTAAGGTCAGCAACTTTTAACAGAGTAGGTATGAATGCAATGTGTTCTCGATAGCACAGATGTCGACTTTTACGGATTCGGTGTTAAATTCCCATTAGAGGCCATATCGACACGCACACGCATTAAGCCTACCGGCTAATGTTGATTCCATCAGTGGTCCTATCCATCAGCTATATTATTAACTGGACATCAAACAAAGAGACAGAGAAGTGTAAGGCACGTGCGTTTAATGTTGCTTGCCAAGACTCGTTGTAGACTTGTGCATAGTACATGAAGATTTATTAAAGATAGTTTCTCCAGTGCTTACGTTGTCAGCTCATAAATAAATGAAAAAAAGTCGAGAAAGTAACTGGCAAAGCCAAGAGCCGATCATCTCGTGCTTGAAATAAGCAAATAGCGAGGAAGACCACAGTATTAGGTGAAGATTTAAGAAACAGAATTTTACAATCACAACAATTTATAAATCTACAAATTGAGACTAATAAAAAGTGAACTGAAACTTGGAAATTTGAAAAACTATAAATTAGTTCCACGAGCAGCAAGTTCAGCTTGAGGGAAATGGCGTTCAGTAATAAACTCACAGAACTTGAGAAATTATTCACTAGATAGCAGATAGAGACAGATAATGGAGATTTTCTGGAGAGCAAGTATAAAGAAGGCACATAGGAAATTGATCTTTCAGAGATACACATAGAAGAACGACCAAGCACGTCAAGCTTAATGGTAGCATTACAACTCCAAAATAAAGACTATGAATTTGGGAGACTCGGTTTCAAAGGATAGATCGTACGGCCTAAAGGAAACAAGCTTATATTACCGTTTGGAGCAATGTAATTTGGAGCGGGAAAGTCTTGGTAGAATAGGAACAAATACTAAGAAAAATTAAAAAGATGTTAACAAAATTACATATATCTGATTTACCCATGGAGATCCCCCCCTAGTGGCAACAATCAAAAGATTTGAAGAAAAACTTTAAGTTACGGTGATCAACGCAAAAATGGACGTAATCTCTCTTACTCGCATAAACAATGGAATAAGAATTGTATAAATAGAAAAAAGAAGTATTCAAGGTCAAACCAGCATTCTTCTGACATGAGTTATTAACCAAGTCTTGGTATCAAGGCTGCATATACCACATAAAATGCAACAGATGTGGAAATATGGGTCACACACAGCATAACTGCCCAACAAATAAAGAAGAGATAAAGAAAGTAGTTTCTGAAAAGAGAAATTGTCTAAACCGAAAAACAACTGGATCAGCAGAAAGAAGAACAACTAATAAAGGCAAAGAACCAACAAGAACAACTAAATATCCAACAAGAGAAGAGAATAAGCGAGACAAAATCTAACAGCAAAAAATCTAAGGGAGAGCAAAGTCTAACATTAAGACAAACAAATATACAAGGAAAAACAGGAACGCAAACGATACAAGAAGCAATTACTGAGGTCCTAACAACAACAATAAACGGAGAAGATTTAAACAAAACACGAACAACAACAATAAAAACAATGACATCACCGTAAACGAGAGAGGAATCCTAACACCATTAAGGACAATAACAAATACAGTATCGAAAATTACAGAACCAAATCCAGTACCAAGGCCAGTACTCGGAAGAACAAAAACAAACAAGATGTTACCGAAACCGCTAGAAGAAAATACACAAGAAACAATGACAGTATCACAAAATGACAAGAAAAAAAAAACAGACCAGAACACAACATGAAAGAGAAGAAGAAAAGAAAAGGGAGAGAGCCAGAATGAAAGAAAAAAGAAGACGTAGAATGCAAGAGGATAAAGAGATGATCCAAAATATCTACATGACAATGACGAATACATAGAATAAAAAAATCCACACACCCACATATATTACAAGAAAAAAAAATTAAAAAATTTAAATAGTTTAAAAATCTTTCAAAAGAAAAAAAATTATATCACAGAAAATAAGTCTTCAAATATAGCAACACATATAGCAACAACAAAAGTATAAAATTAAGCTTCGGCAACATTACAAATTGGGGACTGCCGTACTGGTCTGGAAAGATCAAACAATGGAGAAACTCCTCCACCCCTCCACCCCCACCCCCAAAAAAATAAACAAGTGAGCTGTAGTTTGTGTTGTCGTTCAGCGTAATGTATATCATATTGAGGTAGATGCCTCAGTGTTGTTTGACATCCGTTATTGGTAAATATTAATAATTATCAAAGATTCTTCAACCCTTAAGCAAACATTGGTTGTATAGCCTTTCTTCTCAGAGGAATGTCGTTTTCATGCATTCTCATTTAGCCACTGGTACAACAACAACACTAATAATAACAAATGATGATGATGATGATGTTGATGATGATGATGATGATAATAATAATAATAATAATAATAATAATAATAATAATAATAATAATAATAATAATAATAATAATAATAATAATAATAATAATAATCGGCAAACTCGTCATACGCCATTATTCATATCGCTTCTTTATTTCGTGACACAAGATCAAATTACTTTGCAACACCGGATAATTTACTTCACGACATAGTTATTAGAAAACAATCAGCAATACCGGTAATAGTTTTGCACCCGTAGTATCCGAATGTACACCCCTTGCCAACATTAGCATCCTTCTCCGACTCCTTATTAGCACGCAACCTGCTCTTCAAAACCAGGCGTAATTGAAGCAACACATCATCAGGTACAATAAAATTATCAACAAATATTGCACTCAGCGGATAGTGACGTGAACGAAAAATATGAAGTCCACACTTGCAGTTTTATTTATGAGATAACAAAACAGATATAATTATTCGAGGCTAATATATAACAAATATTACGATAATAAACGTTTCTCTTTACAATATTTTGAGACGTATTTATTCTGACGCAAACGTAACTTTAAATTGAATATTGAAGACGAAAGCTATATTGTACTAGAATATATTTACTTACTGGAATAATTGAGGTGATCAGCAAAAAAAAAAAAAAAGACGGAATAATCTTCCTAAAAGCAAACTACTATCAACCAACCTGGAAACTACCAATCCTCCCCGCCCAATCTCCGAGTTGATACAAGATTTTCATATCTTTACTGAAATAAAATATTTGTGACATTCTTTTCTATTTCAAAAAATCAAAATGACTTATTTATTTACTATATCATATATAAGAAAGTACTTCATCTAAAATAAAGTTATCATGTAGACAATGTGTAAATTTAAACTATTTTGCCTGTCTGACAACAAACATTCGTATAAGTGACTTAAAAGGCCAGCTATTGGCTATTCTCGCATTTTCTGCTACCTAAAAGAAACTTTTGTTTCAAGGAGTAATACGGAACGAAAACCAATCTTGGAATTGGTGCTGCCTTATTTCTAAAATGACCACTAGTCATGATTACTAGTTCGAAAACAAAACTTCATGACAGTACCCATATATGGTTCGTAGTTAAGGATAAAAAACATATTGAGACTTTAGAATTATGACAATGTCCAATTGTAGGGATAAAACAAGTAATACTGATACATAATAAATACACATGACTCTCTCTCTCTCTCGTGTGTGTGTGTGTGTGTGTGTGTGTGTGTGTGTGTGTGTGTGTGTGTGAGAGAGAGAGAGAGAGAGAGAGAGAGAGAGAGACAAAAAAAAATCAAATTTCCAAAATGCGTTTAATTGACACAGCAATTTCATTTTCATCCGGAGAACATAAGCACATAATCTTTCGTTTAATCTTCATTTCATTCCAATGATCTTAAAGTCTTTCTATGTCATGTTTTCGAGAACATTATGCGGCAGTAATCAAGAAAAGTCTTCCCTTTGAGACACTTAGAGTGGAAATGGCTACATTAGTATCTGAGATGACAATCAGAAGGTGGGTTATTATGAAAATCATTTTGGTCCAAAAACTTTTTGAAGTATTTATTGTACTTTTGTTTAGTCAGATGTAGAAACAGGTGCCAGCTGCAGTGGGTCCCAAAGAAAACTAACAATAATGGCAGAGTTGAGATGATCAGGATATTTTCTATTCAGTGTTCACTTAACAAGAGTTTAAAAGAAAAAATCAAATACGTATATAACTTTGCAAGACTGAATAATGAATGTATTGGGACGATCAGTACAGAGTGGAAAATTATATATATATATATATATATATATATATATATATATATATATATATATATATATATATATAGATATATATAGATATAGAAATATAGATATATATATAAATATATATATATGTATATATATATATATATATATATATATATATATATATATATATATATATATATATATATATATATATATATATATAACAACCACATTTGTCTTTCTTTCTGTGTGTCCCAGCTGCCAACCAAGATGTAGCAGGTTCGAAACTGGCTGAGGCATTCTATTTTTCTAATTTTTTAAATTCTGTTCTGTATTTTTTTCTTTGAAACTTATTTTATAATTGCTCATCCCAATTTGTTCACATTTTTAAAAAAAAAATTCCAGTGCTACTGGGAGCAATTAAGTTCGTATTAAAGATGGAAAAAAGATATCAAAGATGCCACATGGGATCGTAATACACTGTCAAACGTATTGATAAACGCTGTTTTATGTATCAGTATACCGCCATACGAATATTTGCAATGTACACACGCCTGTTCCTAACGTAACTATTCATATTTGCGTCCTTTGCAAATGGACTAAATGGCAAAGGTTAAACTTGATTTTTTTTTAATGAACCATGAAGAGTCATCTTTGCTAATAAGCTCTCAGTCTTGAAACATCCTATCATAACGGTTTCGTACAAATTAATTTGCTAATGCAAACAGCTAAGTAATCTGATCAAAATCAGATCTTCGTTGTCCTACATGAAGAGCTGATGAAGACAGCTGAAGGGTCATGTTCTGATGACCTTTGAATTAGCCAAATGAAATGCATCTTTCCAACAAAATCTTAAAGTTAATCAATTTGTTTGGAACACATTGACACTCCTCAACCACAGTGCTCTTTCGCCAAACGCAAAGACATAAGGTTCCATCTGACTGGTTGATAAAATTAGCAATTATTGTAATAACACAGGTTACCAGAACATGAAACCTGAGCGGTCGCTGTCATATCTTCATGTCTAACAAAGGAGATAATTTTAATCAGATTCACTGCTAAGTGACATGTGACTCCCACTGACTATTAGTTTAGCGAAATATTAGATAACAGCATTTAAGCATATATATATATATATATATATATATATATATATATATATATATATATATATATATATATATATATATATATATATATATATATATATATATGCACTAGTAGAATTTAACATTTTCTAAATCTTCTTATTATCCTTCGATTTTTACTAAAGGAATAACCGGTATAGAATCAAATATCCGGGATATAATCTGCGTTTCATATGTACAAAAGGTAGAAATAGATGTCACTTTGGCTTGTAGACTTTTAGGGAATTATACAACGTTTTCAGTTTCCGCAACTAGTCTATACAACCTGGTTGTATTTATAGTTTTAGCACATGTGAAGACAGCCATGGAGAGGTTTACAAACACAACGTTTTTGTGCTTATTTATTTGTCGTATATATGTTTTGTATTTGCCTTTGAAAAAGACTCATTAAGAGTCGAAAGCGCTTAGGCTAGTTAGTTACTAGTTTCGTACTGTTCGTCGTCAGTTTATTGCATATATATATATATATATATATATATATATATATATATATATATATATATATATATATATATATATATATATATATATATATATATATATATATATATATATATATATATATATATATATATATATAGTCATTACTTACTTCAGGCATAAATTCAATACTTAGCTCTGCACAAGACAAGATCGTAAACTAAACAGCTGAGCTTGATTGTTTACTTTTTTATTCAGGATATACCAAAAGGGCTCAACATTTGTAAACTAAAGTTTGATTGCATAACAGCAAAAATTATTCGTTATCGTTTGATTGGCTGAGATTAGATATATTGTGAACCTACTCATGACTGGACAAAACAGTGGACAATAAAAGCTCAAGATGAGAATCATATGATCCTCGAAAGCTTTAGAAGCTTAAAAGATAAATTTTCTGAAGGAAGTAATTCTTTTGAGGAATGTTATCATTTGTAATAAGATCACAGACGATCTCAAATACAATATAATACATTTCTTATAATCGTTCTATATTATCGATTGCATGAAAGACGATGGGTAGGGAGCAGAGCAAATGATGCATGTGAAATATTATGTATATCAAAAAATTACTAACAAAAGCAAAATATTTAGTCAGGAGAAACGGGACTGCTCACACAACTAGAATGTTTCAATACTCATATTCTCCGTAGAAATCCTTTTAAAAATATTTTATATTTGTTGTGTTTACTTTGGTAAAGGCTACTTGGATTTGAAATTATATATATATATATATATATATATATATATATATATATATTTATATATATATATATATATATATATATATATATATATATATATATATATATATATATATAGTTATTTAGGGGATAACTGAAGGTTTAGTAAGCATCATGGCTTACAAAGGACAGTTTTAAGAATTTGATCAAATGAAAAATGAAATCACGATGTATCTGAAACAAAGAAAGAAAAAAAAAAACATAGATGCGATACCATGGAATGTCAGCTTGCATCCTTCCGTAATATAGTTGTCACTAAAGTTCATGCTGAATTCCTAAAAGACTTTTTTTTTCAAACATTTAACTCTTTCGAAAATTTCCATTCCATCCTTCATTAATTTTATTCAAGTCTCAATTTCAGGAATATGTTAATCCGTGGACTGTACATGCGGAGAAGACATTATTACGTCATTTGTATCCCTTAATTATATGAATTGATTTTATTCAATGCGATTACACTGTTTTATTTCTGATCTCCTATTCTGAAATTTTAATTTATCCGAAGTCCACATTAACTGCAAGCGTTCCTCTCCTATATTATCAGCATTACCTTCTGACTTAAACAAGTGTAGGATTATCTCCAGGTCTATAAGTTGCATGTGTAATATGTGAGGCCTTAAATCTAATCCTTCCATCATTTTCTCTAAGACAGAGTTTATAAGATATAATACGGATAATTCTAGAACGATAATTTTCAATTTAATTCTGAACAGGAATACGAAATAAACATATGTCATCATACTCAATTTTCGTGGCGTAGACTTCTTTTCTTTGAAAACGGTATGAATATGACTGGCACCAAACATTCAGTAGCACTCTCAACTACATTAATTAATTTAAAAGCAAATATGTTAAATGCACACTTAGTACTAGGTAGCTGTGTTACTTTTTTTCCACAGAGTAGCACTGAATCAACTGTTACATCATTTCGAAAGAAAACATCCAACAGTTTTAATCAGTTCCTTTCCTTATATGTACAACACCTTTAAGAAATCCCTTTGTGTTGTATGTCCAGGTGTTTGTAAATCCCCATGCCGTATCTAGAATAGTACCTTTTAGTCAACTGCTGGTATCAGTCCATATCATCTTTCCTATCCGAGTCTGTATATTTTGAAAACAATTTGAACACAAACCGGCAGGTAGACAAAAGCAATATCACCACAACTACTCCAAGAACAGCAAGTTTTATCATGCGGACATTCTTCAATAAAATTCCCTGTATCTCTGCCTCGACTTTTTCCGAGTTGGTGACATTATATGAATCGAATTCCGTTAAATTCAATAGGGCAGCTTCTTTTGTAAACAAAAAACTCTGATTTGTGGATTTGTATAAGACATCTTCTTCATGTGGCGACATGCGAATACTGGCGTCGCTGTCGTTTAAAACTGGCGTGAGAACTCGCCTCAATAAATCGTAACAGGATGGCATTGCTAGCTCCAAAACACTAAATATAAGAATTTTGTCAGTGAACAATTGTCATTGCAAGATATACAAGAGGTGAATAATTGATGCACGATCCACTCATTTTCCGCACATTCCTTCTAATTCCATTGGAGAATGATATCTGTACCCCGACGTCATGTAGTACTGGCTTTAATTGCTGCTGAATGAAGGCTGATAGTCAATCAATGCAGAGCTTCTGGGCATAGCCGTTTCTCTTAGTTTGATTGGAGACCAACTCTAGTCTGCTGTGTAAATACCGTTATACATTAATCAAGAGTAAGACGCATGGAATTTCTAAACACGGGTCCATATTGAAAGCATTAGGAAATATATGCATGCCATTAGTAAAAACTGTTGCATCCAAGTGATGTTGACAGGCATTACTAACGCAGGCAGCGTGGAAAGAAAATTATGTAGATCTGATGCTTATGGATTGTTAAGTCAATCAACGGGCGCATACAGCAGGAGTTCTCGCGAATTAGGGAAACTCGCTTTTACAGTGACAGCCGAGACTTTCCACCAGCACGCTGGAATGAATCCTTTTAAAATTGATGCCTGAAGAATTGTAAAGTGATCTATTCACAGATAACGATATAATAACTGAAAATGCAGGAAAAAATAATGGTATTACCGCCTGAATACATGCTGTTGTAGTGCAACCATTACAAAATAAAATTGTCGTTAAATGCTTTATTTGCATAGGAGAATACCTGGGGTCAGACGGGCAAATCTATGGTCAATTGGAATTAGCATTCAGTTATACATCTTTAAATTAGGTGAGTGATTTTCCCTGTAAAAATGTTCGAAGGCATAACATATGGGTGCGGGTATGAGTTCAATAGGAATTTAACATTATATAATAAACATTATGTTTCCGATAGACCTCAAAACTTGATTTTCTTTTTTTCTGGGGTCAATGGGAATTCTATGCTACATTCATAGGATTTGCTGGTGAGTGGCTTTCTAAAAAGAAGGAGAATTTAACATTGCGAAGAAGAAACTTAATTGGCCAGTAGCCGACTGGTCGTCAGCACGTATATACATATACATTTGTTATAAACAATGATAGAGACATATTTAATACATAATGAAAAAGAAACTTATAGAATTTACAAACATCCAATAAATACTAAAATATATACTTTCATATACATACCCACATCCTCAAACACACTCATGTATACATGTATACATTATACATGTATATGCATATGCTCATGTACATGTCTACATAGATCCACATAGGTATACGCACATGCGTGCTTACACACTAAGATATTGTGAAATGCACACACACACACACAGACACACTCACACACGCGCGCGCGCACGCATACACGTATACACATAAATATCCATGCATGCATTAATGTATACAAGATTTATGATAAGAAGTAAGCACCATGTTAACTTGTGACCTGTATAGTGCTTCAGAATATGCTTGCCGAATCATATGAGTGTGTTTCAGTCATAAATATATAAGCTGCATCGAACATGCTTTTACGTAATATCAACATATACATAAAATATGACGTAGTAATGCACGTACCAAACACTGAAAAGGAGAAAGTAAATTTAAGTAGTATCCATCATGTTATTACGCTCAAGTAGTTCTCTATGAATATAAATTCTCAGATTTTTAACCTCAACAGTTTTGGTGGAATTGAGTAATGTCATAAATTTCAACATGCTCGGTCCTAGCCAAAAACAAGTGTCTATAAAATTCTTTCTTAAAGGCAAATTACCCAGGCATTCTAAAACAAATTGATTCTTATCTTCCAGCACGTTGCAATAATTACTAATTCTTTGATCCAGTAGGGTGCTGTGTGGAATCTACAATATCCCTGATTCAACATGTAAAGTTTTGGGATATATTTCATTTTGAACGAGAATTTCTAAATGTTATCACTGTTACTATATTTAAAAACACATTATGGCCAAAATTTCGTTTCAAATTTATATATAATCCAGTTTTTGAAGATTCGCTGTTTCTTAATTGCAAGATTTGGATAAACTGGTCAGATAGCCTTTGTTTACCTGACAATAAGAAGGCAATCATGTTCCTTAAAGCTTGATTTATCCACACTTGTCCCGGATCCAGACTATATAATTAATTCCGGACTAACCATTCAAAATATTTTTTACATTTTGGCTTTCTATGTCAGTAAGCCTTATGTATGTATGTCTGTCTGTCTGTCTGTCTGTCTGTCTGTATGTATGTATGTATGTATGTATGTATGTATGTATGTATGTATGTATGTATGTATGTATGTATGTATGCATGCATGGTATGTATGTATGTATGTGTGTGTGTGTATGTATGTATGTATGTATGTATGTATGTATGTATGTATGTATGTATGTATGTATGTATGTATGTATGTATGTATGTATGTATGTATGTATGTATGTATGTATGTATGTATGTATGTATGTATGTATGTATGTATGTATGTGTGTGTTTCTATTATCTGAGGATATAATCTTATTCCAATATTTCAAAATGCGATAATATCTATTGACATAGGGTTTTTCTCTCCGATTCTCCATATAGGAATCGCGGTACTAATTCAGTTCCCATAGTAAACCTATGCAAACACCATGATATTAAAAATTCAATAACTTAAAATTGTGGAGTACTCATATAAACTTATATTTATCAGTATAGATGAAACCTGGAAGTCACTTTCTGTGCAATGGAAAGGATATGAGCCGCGGCATTTTCTGGAGTTGCATATGTTTGAAACATGAGCATTCAATTTCACACCAAGGTGTCAGGTGCTACGTTTAGTAATGAGTGTTCCAAGCTCAAGACTATTAAAGAACTAAAATTCTATCAATAAAACAATGTCTCTATTTGTTTTCACTTTCCACTATGATAAGGTCTCAAGAGATTCTTTTCCTAATACATAACTTACATTATTAACCAATCCTGGAGTAGTAGAAGAAAGTAAGAATCCGAGCTCAACAACCCCTCTCCCCACCCCTCCAGACCTCCAAACAAATACAAAATACCTAGGTAACGTAATAGAACACCTGTTGCAATCAATAATTGCGCTAAGAATCCGAGCTCAACAACCCCTCTCCCCACCCCTCTAGACCTCCAAACAAATACAATAGAACACCTGTTGCAAAATACCTAGGTAACAGGTAAAATTTAATTACGTAATCTTCCAGAATAAGCAAAATGATATGTCAGACTCAATTTTCCAAATCATTACGATTTAGCAGAGCGTGGTGATTGTGGACTTAATTAAGCATTAGAATTCCAGTAAGGTAAGTGGTATTATATAAAATTTTATGTTATATCATACTTCTTTTGATAATCTTTCTCATATTTGCTGATCCTCATGGGTATAATATCTGTTAACATATTGTCAATAATACGAAATTCACGTAATAAATCATCCATATTATATTTAACTCCTCGTAGGTAAGACCGGATCTGATCAAGTAGTTTCTTGTAAGTTATAATTGATGTTAAGCAGCCGTGCTTTTTTATCGAAATTTTAGGTTCAACTTTTTTACAAGCTGCTGTAAAAGAAACACCAACACCGGATATGATTAACAAAAACGGGTTTAATGATATACCACTTGAAATTATGCCAGAACTAGTCATTAACAAGGGTAGATATGACATTACTCGAAGTATTTTGTTATAATATTTGTAACATTTTTTAACGCACCAAAGTTTTTTATGATAATATTTGTAGTATTGTATTAGTGCGTCAACATCCTGTCCTGGAATATCTTTTGAAATATGATTGAAATCAACTATACTTTTTTCATTATAATATTTGTTCACATAATCTCAGGCTTGATTAAATAACTAATTGAGGTGTTTCAGCCACAAATTCCAGACAATACCAATATGACGCAGCAGTTAATTTTTTGTCATCTGCTATTAGCATAAAAGTTTCTTCAACATCTTTGTTTAACACAATAGACACGGTTCCAGAGAAATTATCAGTCGAGTGACGCCATGGAAATAAGGTAAATATATTAAACTTTGCACTGCTAAACACGGACAATCTATACACACCAGTGACCTCTACAGTGTGTTTGAGAGTGTTATTTTGCGGCGACCAAGTAGACATTCCAGAAGCAACAGTATAGACAATATTTTTAATCTGCTTGTGAGGAATTTTAATCATACTTGTTTTCTCAACAATACTAGGAATTCCACTAATAATATCGTTGAGTTTTGTGTTAATATTATCGAGGGTAATATCAACAGATGGCGGACTTCCAAAAAATTCGTTATTGGTTTTGTTTATGTTTCTGAGAAAATTTAAAAACGTGGTGATGTGATTAGTAAAATCAGTTTTGAACTTGGTGATTTCATTGTTGATATCATCAACATATTTCTTTGTTACAGCATCAAAATCAGATTCTGGTGTTCTAAGATTGTTAATGCCATTATTGTTCATGTTGAGAAATGCACGCATTATACCGCCATGCACTGACACGTACTTTGATTCCTGATCATCAACATATTTCTTAGTAGCAGCGTCATTATCCTCAGTTGGGTTTCCAAGGTATGTGATCTTGTTCTGGTTCATAACAATGTTTCCCGTAAATAAATCACCTGCTTTTCTAACATAATCGTTAACTGACCTACCCGTATCTTCTATCTTACCTTGATTATTAAAAGTAACAATATTATTAGCAACTTCAGTAGGATTTCGTACTAGTACATCTGATAGTTGTACATTAGTCGTCTTTAATCGTCCTTGTTTGTCCTGGAAAACTACAACTTCATTTGGATCTACACTTGCAACGTTTAACAAATTGTTGATTTCATTTTTGAGCTTATCAAGAGTCGCATACTTGGATAAGTCACCCTGGTAACCTTCTGTTAATAAATCTACTGCTAATGTTCCAAATTTTGTATAGTAGCTCATTATACATACCGTTCTACACAAAATTGTTGGTTTAATATAACATAAAATTATACGATGGCGAAGATAATAAACTTTGACACCGAGCGATTGGTGAAGCATAAACATAACAATGAACTTCCAGACTGTCATTATCTTATTGTTGGGAGAACTGGATCTGGTAAAACAAATTTGTTATTAAATCTTTTACTCAATAATAACTTTAACTATGATAGGGTGTATATTTACACCATCAACCCCCAACAAGACAAGTACAAATTATTAAACGAGTATAATGATAAACTTCGTGATGAACTTGGCATTGGTGATGATATATTTTTGATGAAACAACCAGAAGAACTCGTTTCAGTGAATGAACTCGATTCGTCAGAGCATAAGATAATCGTCTTTGATGATATTCCGCTAAACAATGAGGAGATGAACAAGATTAGATCATATTTTTCACTATCATGTAATAAAAGATGTAATTCTGTTTATCTTGCCCAAGGTTTTTATAATGTTGATAGGTTTACTAGGCGAAATACGGGTTGTTTCATATTATTTCCCGGACTAGATAATGTGGATGTGAGAAATATTGCAAACGAACAATGTGGTGATGTTACAAAAGATAAATTTATCGAATTATATCATCGAGCAACTAAAGATCGATATAGTTTCTTTTTATTTGACAAGCTAGCGCGTGATCCAACCAAGATGTTTCGTTGTTGCCTTGAGACGTTTCTATGATATAATTTTGTAAAGCGTATAAAAATAATGGACAAACATCAACAGAAAATCGAATTACTAAAAAAGTTTATCGAAACTCGAGCGGCTTTTAAGAAAAAGGTGGAAGAAGCTCGACGTGGACAAGTTCAAGCAGAAGAAGAAAGAACCAAATTTTTCAAACCTGTTACTGAGGCGATGCTTGGCAAGCAGCCAGAAATACCAACATTGTCTCCGAAAGAACCAGCAAAAATAAAAGAAAAAGGATTGTTAGGTTTACTAGGAGAAAGATCGAAAGAAGAAAATAAAAAAATTGCAGAAGAACTTGTAAGAGACATTGTTGATCCTATTACACGACAGGTTGAATTTAATAGATTAATAAACAACCCTCTTGCACTTCAGCAAGCTATAACAACAAAGGCTGTTAATCCCGACGAGTTAAGGAGGTTAATAGAAAAAATGTCAGAACAAACTGAGGAATTAGCTGAGAAACAAAAAACGTTACAAGAAAGTATGATAAAAATAATGCCTCTTGAGGATACTATCATATTTTACAGAAAGAAAGCTAGGGTAGAAATAGACGATTCCGAGTATAACGAGTTTATGGAAAAATATGATATCACTAATATTGACAAAATTCGAACTTGGTCAGACGAAAACTATGATAATTTGATGGAAAAATTAAGAGAAATTATAGAAAATAGTTTACGTGTTGATGAAGAAATTAAAGATCAAAAAGATAGAAAGAATTTTCTAGTATTATTTGATCAGATAAGAGAAGGAATTATTGCTGAGATTTTACATAAAACAGCAAAACAATACCGAAATAAACCAGGAGGTTATAACAAAAGTTGGAATTTTAAAAGACTACTCAAACAATATGAAAACATACGAGATAAAAGATTACCAGAGGAAAAGACTGGATCTGGAGTTAAAGTTTTTACATCAAACGCAGACATAGTCGATCGACTAATGCTGTTGATATCCTCTAAAGAAGCTGGTAATGAAAGTGTAGAGATTGATAACGAAATTATTGATATAATTGATCATCTAAGATCGAGTGGATTACTAACATCATCCGAGTACGAAATTTTACACCGCGATCTTATCTAAAATATTAGTATAATGCAAACAACATTAT
Source organism: Potamilus streckersoni (assembly GCA_016746295.1). Lineage (NCBI taxonomy): Eukaryota > Metazoa > Mollusca > Bivalvia > Unionida > Unionidae > Potamilus > Potamilus streckersoni. The sequence goes on along the minus strand of JAEAOA010001069.1, from coordinate 4,705,687 downwards.
TGCTTGATTCATCACAAATAACAGGAAAGAGCGCGAATTTTACAGTAAATTACAACCCACCAATAGAACTAGATCCTGCAAAACAGTATGAGATTGGATTAATTTCTTGTACTTGTTGGAACGCCACGCCGAATATTAAAACTGGGATTAATGATGAAATTTTAATCGTTAATGTTAAACAATCTCCAACATCACAAAAAGAGTTTATTGATATACAATACAAACTACAAATTCCACAAGGAGCTTATAAGATTACTGATCTAAACAGAACAATAAAAGAGCTTCTAACAAAAGCTGGTGGGAATGCTGATAATTTCGAATTAGCGGCGAATTATAACACCTTACGAGCTAGGATAACAGTGAAAAGAAATATGAAAGTCCTCTTTGAAGAAAGAAGTTTTGGAAAGATGTTAGGTTTTACTAGAGTTTTATACTATACCACCGGTGAAGATAAATCTTTGACATTTGATGGAGAACTACCAGTAGATATCACAGAAGTAAATACAATACTCATCAATTGCTCTATTGCATCTGGATCTTATACGTCAAAAGGCAACCGCGGGCAAACGATCTACAGTTTCTCACCAGAAGTCCCACCAGGTTCTCTCATGCAAATCAATCCGCGACAGATTATCTACTATCCAATAACACCTGAGAATCAAATTACAACCATTACAATGCAACTCACAGACCAATCTGGACGACAAATAGACGTGAACAACGAGATAGTCACGTATTACTTACACCTACGCACTGCCTAGGCATGTGATTTTGTGTACATAATTTTATAAAATGAGACGAAGAAAAGTTTATCGAAGAAGAATCGTAGGTGGATTTTTTGGAAATATATTTACAACAATTGCAGAGAATATTCCAGGAATCGCGCGAAAAGTAGCGCCCATTGCACTTGACGCCGGTAAAGCTTTCGCTACAGGGGCGGCATCTTCAGCAGGCACTGCAGTAGGGCAAAAGATTGCTGATAAGATTAAAGGACCTTCCCCATCAGAAATAAAACGAGTAATATCAGATATTGCGCCAACAGAAGAAACAAAACGAGCTATGATAGCTATAACAAAAACATTATTGTCGCCGAGTAGTGAAGAAATAGTACGTAAACTTGTAAAGAAAATAAAACAGATGACCCCTGCTGCCTTTTAATTTTGTGTAACGATTATAAAATAAATGTCAGCTAAAAACTATCTCGATCTTGCAGAAGAAATTGATACTGACGATGCTGTAACAGAATTAGAGTATGTCGAGTATTTGGATGAAAACTCGAACGAACCGAATAAAACCGGAGTTAGAACTTTTAACACAAGAGACGAGGACGTGTTTCTACTACCCCATAAGGCAATGTTAGAAGTGCGTGGCCGAATATTAACTGCAGCAGGTGGTGATATTGCAGCTAATGTAGAAATCGCTCTCGTTAATAATGGTTGGAGCTTGTTTAAGAGTGCACGATACCAACTGGCCAATCAAACCGTAGAAGATATTTCAATGCATTTACCCATAGCGAGTACAATACTAAACATCGTTTCGTTTAGCGATGACTATTCCAGATCAATAGCCACAAACATGATGTGGTTCAAAGATACTGGACTAGGGACAACTGTGTCGAACGAGTTTATTTCAAGTGGTGCTTTTACACACGGAGCTGATGCTGCTGCAGATGTTGTAATTGTAAGAAATTTTCTTATTTCTAATGCTAACAAATTTGGTATAGCCGCACCAGGTGCAGCTGCTGATGCAAACGCCACAAGAGCTTCACTTATTGCCGCTTATCATAATCTAGGTATAACTCCACCAGATGCAGCCGCAGATGGTGTTGCGATGTTAAATTTAATAAACAGTGTTATTAGTGCACGTAACATAAGATATAACGAGGGATTTACCAAACGAAAAGCATTTGTCGCAGAATCTCGCCAAATAACGATGATGCTTCCGTTAAGTACAATCTTTGGATTTTGTCGTGATTATAATAAAGTCTTTCGAGGAATAAAACATACCCTAATTTTAGATCGAGCTGATCAAAACGATTGCATAATGCGTGTTGTTGTAGTGGCTGAGGGACAGTTTTCTATTACAAGATTAGCACTGTGGATGCCTCGGGTTGTCCCTTCGTTAGCTAAAATGATGGAGCTCGAATCTTTACTAGCCACCTTTACAAAAAAGATACACTTCCAACAGAACAGGATTTATCAAACAGCCATTCCCTACGCGACTGATTACACGTGGCGTGTAACGACCACGCCCAGCGAGCAACTACCGCGACACTTGTTCGTCGTATTTCAACGACAAGCACGTCGTAACCATCAGGAAATAAACAACTCCGTATTCGATAACCCAGACGTTAGACGAATATTTGTGAGAGTAAATTCCAAACAGTATCCCGAACGTGCAATCGAATGTAATTTTGCCGTAGACGCCACCAGAAACATCTCTCGACCGTACATGTATCTTATGGAAGCAATGCAAAAATATCAGAACGCGGACAGTGGATCTCAAATATCAATAGAAGAGTTTCGATCGCTCTATCCCATCTTTTACTTTGACGTATCAAAACATTTGGAGCGTGTTGTGGGATCGACTGCAGATATTGAGGTCATGTGGACACTGGGCGCTGTGCCAGGTGAACAGTATAACGTATACGCGCTATTGGTTAGTGATCGATTTCTGACCATCGATTCAATCAAAGGAAGAATGACAGTACAAGTTTAATCTAACAACTTGGATATAACATTATGAAAACCAAATACACAACTCGAGAAATATACCTAACATCTGGTCAAGTTGAAAAATTATCAGCAGCTGTTGTTAAGCGCAGCTCTGTTTCTTTGATGATCTCTCCGGAAACTTCAAATAAAATTGCAGTAAAAGTCATGCTAACGCAACAACAAATCAATAAACTCGATCGCAACAAACCTTTTGTGCTGAAATTATCTGTTTCTCAGGTAACTGTAATGTCAAAAAGGTGGATTTTTTGGACCAGCGTTATCAGTAATAGCTAGCAAAGTTTTACCAGTACTTGGTACACTTGGACTTGCGGCTGCGTCAGGAGCAGTCTCTGGCGCAACGAAAAAAGCAGTCGAAGGTCGTGGTATCAAACAAATCTATAGTTAATTTTATGTAACAGTATAAAATAAAATGCCAACGAAAAAATCGCCGAAAAAAACAAAATCATCGAAAAAAAAGAAAACAACAAAACGCAAACAAACAAAACAAGGAGGAATTATTCCTTTCGCTCCACTTTTAGCGGGACTAGCGGGAAGTCTGCTGCCAAACTTACTAGGAATCGGACGCGGATTAACTCTACCAGGGACCAGACGTTATTGAGCAATTTTGACATCATTGAAAAATTGAAGGACGTTGTTGGATTTCGAGGAGTATTTTCCAAGGATGAACTCGATGACGTACCAACAGGCGGTTCTTGTGTTGTAAATATTGAAAACTTCAATGATGGCTCTGGCACCCACTGGGTTGCTGTCCACGATAACAATTATTTTGATTCGTTCGGACTTCCTCCAAGCGATCTCATAAAAAAATATATTTTTAAAAAATTTGATAAATAAATTATTCGTCTAATGAACTACAGTCGATTGGAACATCAGCTTGTGGTTATTATTGTATCATGTTTGTCAGACAAATGCACCAGAGTAAAAGCTCTGGAAGTAAAAACTTTTTTAAGTTTATTTTACAATTTGATGAGCATCCTTCTCATGCAAATGATAAGATTGCAATCAATTTTATCTAAACTCCTTGATAGAATAATTTCAACATACTGTCTCAAATGCAAAACTAAAACAGAGAACAAGGATGAGATGACGGAAAAAACGAAAAATAATAGAACGATGTTAAAAAGTATTTGTGCAATCTGTGGTAGAAAGAAAAGTATGTTTTTGAAAAAACAAGTAGGATCTAGCGTTGATAGAGTTATCTTGATCGACAATTAATTTTATGAAACAAAATAAAATAAAATGAAATGCAATTGTGATTGTGACAAAGATCTTTGCATAGAACAAGATAAAATCATTACGTACTGTCAACGTTGTAACAACAGAGAAATAATAGGGTTAGGTATAGATATACATAAAATTATTGGTAAATTACCAAAACCAAAAGGCGGTTGGGGTTTGCCTGGTCATCGGTATACAGGGCCTTACAATCCGCTAGATCAACAACTAGATGAAAACGATAATCCATTGCCAGGACAAGAGCCTTATAATCAAGTGGATGCTATAGCAATGCGTCACGATATCTGTTATCGTGATCATGAAAACTCGAAAGCAGATTGTGATAAAGTAATGTTAGGCGAATTATATGATATGGAGCCAACAAATCTACGAGAACGTTTTGATAGAAGATTTGTTCAGGGAATGATAGGAGTAAAATATAAACTCGGACTCGGAAAAAGTATACGATGATCTTGCAGTCGAACTACACAGACCTAAAAAAAAGTTTCCGGGACGTAAAGTTGTTCCAAACGCTGTAGATGATATCTGGGCAATAGATTTGGTAGATGTATCCAATCTGGCTCAGTTTAACGATAATAAGAAATATTTGTTTAATGTCACAGATGTTTTCAGCAAATACGCTTTTAGTGTGCCAGTTTCAGATAAAACAGGAACGTCAATCACTGATGCGCTAAAACAGATAATAACGAGTACAGAAAGAAAGCCAAACAAAATCTGGACTGATCATGGAGCCGAGTTTTTTAACAAAAAGTTTGAGCAGTTTCTAGAACAAAATAATATTAAAAAATACGTTACAGGAAACGAAGGCAAAAGCGTTGTTGTCGAGAGATTTAATCGCACGCGAAACGAAAAATTACACAAACATATGACAGCTAAAAACACCAACAGGTACATCGATGACCTTTCTCAAATCGTAGGCGAATATAATAACACGAAACATCGAACCATCAAAATGTCACCCAATGATGCTATCAAAAATCCAATATTAGCAAACGAAAACATGTACCGCAGACATAAATTTAAGGTCGGTGATAAAGTTAGAATCTCTTTGACTAAAAAGATATTTGAAAAAGGATTTACTCCAAACTGGAGCGAAGAAGTATTTGTTGTTGATAAAGTACTCTTAACAATACCTGTAATGTACGCGTTAAAAGATCTGGCAGGGGAACCTATAGTAGGTAGTTTTTACGAACAAGAACTACAAAAAACTGAACAAGATGTTTTCGTTATCGAAAAAGTGATTAGGAAAAAAGGAGATAAAAGTTTAGTCAAATGGCGTGGGTATAGTGATAAATTTAACAGCTGGATTCCAACCCGGTCGATTTTATCGACTGCGAAATAATGCTATTATAAATTTCCTCATACTTTCGTTTGATAGATACACCTTTTACTGGTTTACATAATGATATTAGATATTGTCTGCGATCGTCAGAGATCGTCATTAGATTAAAAATCTTGACAAAGATGAAATCAAATTTTATATTTTTCTGTCGACCTGAAATTTTAATGTTTAAGAAAGGTCTGATTAACTGCAAAAATACCTGCTGTTCGGTAACGGTAAAATCAAATTTTATAATTTTTTTAGCAATGTGATACTTGACATTATATTTTTCACTGGTTGGTCTGCGGTAATTAGATCTTCTGTAACAGTGACTATTTCACCATCATCAGATTCGTTGTTATATAAAATATCATCTTCGTTATAACCAACAGATTTGTCTATCATATCATTAGAGATTGTGGAGACCTTATCGCTGATATCACTAGTATCTTCTTCGTATAGTTGATCGAGTCGTTTCATCATATCCATATTATAATATACTTTTTATCTAATTTGTTGTTATAAGATGACTCACAAGGTAAAATATCACCAAAAAGTTAAGGTATTAAATTACCACGAACTGACCGAAGCAGTAAGAAAATACCTGTCAGGTTATAGTTCATATTCCGTTGACGTTATTGTAATGCAAGGTGATACTCATAAAATATTACTAAAAGAAGCAGAAAAAAATTGATGAAAATGCAGTAACGACGATAAAATTTGATTGCGATGATATTATAGCATTTGCTCATCATTGTTTGACTAAAACCGAATTACAAAATATTATTAATCATCATATCTAAAAATAATACTAGCATCATATTTGTTTGAAAAAGCTGATTTTGTTGCTCCATCAGCTACAAATTTTACTGCTCTGGGATTTATATTATAATATTTCGCCGCAGCTGTAATTGATTTGAATTTGATCTCCTCATCCGTTTCAAGGTTTAACGAAATAACAACTTTTATTGGGCATCTAAAATTAATACCACCACCTCGTCCTTTTCTCACATTTTCCTGTTGGGTCACTAGCACCAGATTTTCCAATCGATTGTCTGTTTTTACGTTATTGATATGATTAATAACCAGACCATTGGGTATAGATCCGTTGAACACCTCGTAAACAAACCTATGACCAGTATAACAAACTTGATCTGTCGATGTTCCTCTAACAGTTACTATAAGATATCCCATATTGTTCATAGAACTAAGAACTTTTTTTAGTTTTTCTTTTTCTAATAATACCGCGATCGTTAGCCTCGTATAAATCAAAGACCGGATGCGGCTGAAACTCGTCTAGTAAGGATAAATTTTCAATATTATCATCAGTGACTTTACCGTTATAATGATATACTCGTTTCCCCTCTGGAATGTCATCGCAAAACAACGTGTAAATAAAATCTTTTCTAAACATCGTAATCCTTTCAGTATTATCTCCCTTTACACTAATCGTATAACCCGCTGACGTTGCTTTACCAACAGATATTCCAGTTTTGATGTTAATAACCGAACCTAATACATTTCCAGCGTACAGATTGTACTTTTGGTAAACGTGATATTCCTCTTGCTCACGTGCGCTTGTCAGATTTACTGTCATTATATTATAGGTGATATTTTTTTATCTCTAATTGTTTTTCTAGCGCATGCGCAGTGTGCGGTAAATTATCAAATAGATATTAGACTATAGTATAGCGATGTTGAAATTGCGTGATATAGCCAAGAAGAGACTTATTGGAGAACCTGTTAAAATAGCGACTGCTTTTGCAGGTTTTGATAATAGTCATCAGTTTGATAATCAAAATGTTTTAATAAATTTTACTGAAACAAATCTCTTTCATCTGCTACAGACGACTGTAATACGTGAGCTTGAAAAACACAAGGGTCTAAGATTGTTAGTGCAATATCACGTTATATTTTCAAAACTACTTGTGACGGAAGAATCTACTAACAAGGAAATTGCAGACCCTTACATCAACGCAAAATCTAGACGTGTTTTACTTGGTAGTGATCTTTTGTCACTATCTAATGAAATACACCAAGAAATTTGGAGAAAAAAAGAAGAATTTACCGAATTAGGTTCGGGTTGGAAGTTTGAAATGATCAAGGAAATTTTGTTTCACACGATGAAATATGACGCATTACGCGGTAGTTCGTATATCGACCTGCCACTAAAAATAAAAAATAAACAGTGCTGTATAAACATAAAAAACGTCGATAGCAAATGTTTCCAATGGGCTGTTCTTTCCGCGCTATTTCCAGCAGAAAAAATGCTGATCGTGTTGAGAAGTATATCAGTCACGTGTCAAGATTAAATTGTGCTGGTATTGACTTTCCAGTGGCAGAAAATCAAATACCAAAGTTTGAAAAGCAAAATAATGTTTCGATTAACGTTTTCGGATTAGATGAAAAAGAAAATGTCTATCCGAGGTATATTTCAGAAAAAGCTTCACAATCGACTATCAATGTACTGTTTTATAAAAATCATTACGTTTGGATCAAAAACTTTAACAGACTAGTTGGAAGACAGTATAATAAAAATAACAACAAAAAGTTCTTTTGTTATCGCTGCTTGCACGGTTGTAGAGACAATGAAACATTACAAAAGCATTTGCAGTACTGTAGTGACGTACAAAGAATAACAATGCCATCTAAAAAAGATAGCGTGTTACAGTTTGTCCATCATAATCACAAACTAAAAATTCCCTTCGTCATATACGTCGATTTCGAATGCTTACTTCAACCTGTACTTGGCGTAGAAAATGATCCTAACCAATCGAGTACAAGAAAAATTCAAAATCATGTTCCATGTGGAGTAGCGTACAAGGTAGTTTGTTGCGCTGATTCGAGATTATCTAAACCAATCCAACTCTATCGTGGTAACAATCCAGCTGTCTGGCTTCTCAATCAATTGATCAGCGAAGTTGATCATATAACTTATCGTTTGAAAAGAGTAACTCCACTGTTAAAATTAACACCTCAACAAGAATCCGATCACGAGCAAGCGAAAATTTGTTATATTTGTGAAAAAGCTTTTGACGATAACAAAAAAGTACGTGACCATTGCCATTTGACCGGACAGTATCGTGGAGCGGCTCATGACCAGTGTAATTTAAAATTTCACGCTCCAGATTTTATTCCAGTTATTCTTCACAATTTTCGAGGATATGATAGTCACATCATCGTAGAAGCTTTTGGTGATCCTGAGATAAAAGCTCATCTAAAACTCAATAATGTCATCAAATGCATTCCAAATAATTTTGAAAAGTATATGTCAGTTACGCTAGGTAAATTACGTTTTATTGACAGCCTGCAGTTTATGGCAGCATCGTTAGATGAGCTAGTAAAAGGTTGTAGTAAATTTAATAACCTAAGAGACTGTTTTGGAGATAAATTTAATCTACTAGCTAAAAAAGGAGTTTTTCCATACGAATATCTCGACGATTGGAGTAAATTTGATGAAACATCTTTACCTAGCAAAGACAAATTTTACTCGCAACTTAAAAATGAAAATATCACTGATGATGAGTACAAGTATGCACAAGATATTTGGAAAGAGTTTGATTGTGAGACTTTTGGTGATTATCACGATTTGTATTTGAAAACTGACGTGTTATTATTAGCAGATGTTTTTGAAAGTTTTCGAGAAGTGAGTTATAATAATTACGGACTAGATCCTTGCTGGTATTATTCTGCCCCCGGACTGTCATGGGGTGCTCTGTTAAAGTTTAGTAAGGTAAGGTTGGAATTACTGACTGATGTTGATATGTTCAATTTTATCGAAAAAGGTATCCAAGGCGGTATTAGCGTGATAACGAAGAAATATGCTGAAGCAAACAACAAATATTTGAAAGAGTATAATCCTGACCTTCCTTCGAAGTATATAGTTTATCTAGATTGTAATAACTTGTACGGGTATTCGATGGCAGAATCAATGCCATTTGATGGATTTCATTGGATCACGGCTGATCAATTTCTATCAGAGACAGAAAAAAAGATACCCGACGATGTTTCGTATTTCGTTGAAGTTGATCTCGATTATCCAACTTCGCTACACAAATTGCATAACGATTACCCTTTCTGCGCGGAATCGATGGTTATAGAATATAGTTTGTTATCAGAAGAACAACAAGCGTCAGCATTACCAAGACAACATTCTATGGTAAAGAAACTAGTACCAAATTTGCTTCATAAACGTAATTATGTTTTGCATTACAAAGCTTTAAAACAAGCAGTCGATGCTGGTCTCGTGTTGAGAAAAGTTCATCGCATACTAAAATTTAATCAGTCGCCGTGGATGAGAGGTTATATTAACTCGAACACTACAAGAAGAGCTGCGGCAAAAACTGATTTTGAGAAAAACTTTTTCAAACTGATGAACAATTCTGTTTTTGGTAAGACGATGGAGAATATTAGGAAACGCGTAAATATCGAACTAGTCAATGATGTCAATCGCAGAAACAAACTTTTGTCAGGCGATGATTTTGTGAGCATGAAAATTTTTAATGAGAATCTTGTTGCGATACAAAGAAGAAAAACAAATCTAAAACTAAACAAGCCGATCTACGTTGGAGCTTCAGTGTTAGATTTATCAAAGTGGCTGATGTACGATTTTCATTATAATTTTGTTAAAAATCAATGGCCGGCTAGTAGATTATTATTTACTGATACTGATTCGCTCGTATATGAAATCGAGTGCGAGGACGTCTATCAGGATATGCATGATAATAGATATCTGTTTGATCTTTCTGATTACCCACGTGACAGTAAATTTCATGACGACACAAATAAAAATGTTATTGGTAAGTTCAAAGATGAAATGAACTCGAGCGCTATCAAATACTTTATCGGATTACGTAGTAAAATGTATGCCGTATTGTTAGACAATAATAAAATAACAAAAAAAGCCAAAGGTCTGCCTCGTGATTTTGTTAAAAAGTTTATAAAATTTGATGACTACAAGTATGCGCTTGATGGCGGTGTTAGTTTTATAAGAGCTATGTCAATTCGGACAAATCATAAGCTCGAAACAGATGTCCTTATCAAACGCGGTTTGAGCAATTTTGATGATAAACGTTATTGCGAAAATGGGGTAGATACACTTGCACTTGGGTATTGTCATGATGATAGAGATATACTTGACATTATCTTTGCAAACTAAAATTTTATCTAAACTTAAGAAATAATGTTTGAAAATTTGACAGTGACAAATAGCTACAGTAGCAAAATCAAATATATAATGATGGACGACAAACCATTGACAGTTGAAATTAATAATGAAACATCAGGCATATGCTTTAGTGGTACCCGTGACAAGTTAAAACTTTCGCTCCTCAGATCTGATGACAGCGAGTATTTTAATTTTCTCGAACAATTGTATCAAAAGTTGCTTGCGGAATTTAAAAACTTTCACTGTCCGAATAGTCAGCAAAAATACACCAAACGTACAATTGATCTTGATCGGTCAAAGGTGTATTTTATCGACAAAATATACCCTCTTAACAAATCACAAATAAAAGATTTGTTTGAGTCCCGTCGTTATGTCAGCCGTAAAGTAAAGTTTAGCCTCTATTACCATGATAATGAAATATTTTTGATATCTACAGTTGAGACATTAACAGTTGGTAATGAGGTATAATACCACTTACCTTACTGGAATTCTAATGCTTAATTTAGTCCACAATCGCCACGCTCTGCTAAATCGTAATAATTTGGAAGATTGAGTCTGACACATCATTTTGCTTATTCTGGAAGATCATGTAATTAAATTTTACCTGTTACCTAGATATTTTGCAACAGGTGTTCTATTGTATTTGTTTGGAGGTCTGGAGGGGTGGGGAAAGGGGTTGTTGAGCTCGGATTCTTAACGCAATTATTGATTGCAATAGGTGTTCTATTACGTTACCTAGGTATTTTGTATTTGTTTGGAGGTCTGGAGGGGTGGGGAGAGGGGTTGTTGAGCTCGGAATCTTACTTTCTTCTACTACTCCTGGTCAGCCAAACCCGTAAATACGCTATTTAAAGTTCACCCATTTCTAGGCTGGTTCCCATTTTTCAACGCATTTCGTATCTTGTCCTATACCGATAGAATTGGCTCTTCAGCTGTTTCTTCTGTCTACTTTCTGTCTGTCTTTCTTTGAATTCTCCATTGGAGTATGATCTTCTTTTCTGTAATTCCTTTATGATTGCACCTTCTTTTCTTGTTATTTACTTTCCTATGATACTTTAAAGATCAATATCGTTTTTTTTTACACTGTACAGGCATCTTACTTTTGGCTCTTGACCTTATTTTCCTGACTTCCAGTTTCCTGTTCTTTGAAGTAGTGGATATTATGGAACGCTGACATTACAGGCATTTTGACTATTTTCTCCAGATGACTGTCCGTAGTGTCTCTAGAAGTTTTATATAATGTTTATTTAGCAATGTCGCAGTAAATCTCTGGCTCTAAGTATGATATGTGTTTATCTTCATTCTTCATACACTGAAACTACAAGAGCGTTTTCCTTTATGAAGAACGGGTTCTATATTTAGGGAGATAGACTATATAACTAGTCATACATCGTACCTTTCAAGAGAGAAAATGGAGCCAAACAAAATCTACGTTCTTTTTCGCCTCGTGCTCAGAAAGAGATTTTGATGGAAACTATTTAACACCGTCTACCTCCTCCTCAACCTCAAGGGCCTAGATCGGCCATGAAGGAAAGTCATTTGCTACAGAAAATTTAGAAAGACTTCTTACACAGATACCTTCAAGTTTAAAGAGTTAAAATCTCAAATTACAACAGAGAAAGCAGCTGTCTTCAAAACCGACTAATGGAGTCTATGTATGCTACAATAAATGAACAGCAGTGTCAAGCTAAAAATCTAGGTTGTTTGTGATTATCGATCCCTCCCGACAGCATGCAATTTCCTACCTTTATTTGTACACTTGTGAAATTTATCTCTTGGACAAAATTCAACACGCCCCAGAAGAGAATGGTAAATTTGACTTGACTGACGGAAAAAGCTATCCTTCATATGGCATATTGCATAACCTTATGGTAGCGGAAAATGCTATATTTTATGGTAGAATTATTAGTTCCTGCCTAACAAAAGAAATATTGTCCAGATTAACAACGATAAGATCAGACGTGTTTAGCCCACAACATCGTCATCGCTAGAACTTATACAAAGAAATCGAATATATCAAAATAGAAACAATTGGATCGATCTCAATAGTAGTTACTTGCACCTGGAAGTCGAAGTTATTAAACCCACCTGGAAGTCGAAACTATCAAACTCGATATTACCAATCTTCCAATAGCTCCCATCAACAATTTCATTTTGTTGCTCAGAGAAGTGGACTTTCATCAGAGTGCAACAAACTTGTGAGCAGCAACACAGACACACTAACCCAGAGCTTACCTCTGAAATCTCTTAACATACTGTTGCAAAATAGGGGTCTTTGCTTGACCGATCGGTGTCAAACCCCTGTCACGATTCCCGCTATAAGTCGTAAGTCTACCCCAAATTTCCAAAGACTTCTATACGATTTCAATTGTATGTTGGAAAGTCTGACGTTTCCATTCTATATATAAATTTTACTCTAATTAATGCAAGACCACATTATTCGCAACTTCCCAAATATCCATCAACCGCACATCTGCATAGTTTCTCTGCATCAGCTTTCCGTCCAGTCAGCAGTTCACACGGTAGAAACTCTACAACTACGCCAACTTAGACCAGTCAATCTATGGTTCGAAGGCACATCACGCCGGTAAAACTACATCACATTTGCTCTCATGGCGATATAAACGGTATCTGCCGAGTCTCTTTTCATTTATTCCATTGTGTAATTTACAGGTTTTCTACCGTAAATGTGCCACTGCAGTCACAACAACCAATGTACACCATTAGATTTTATTAAGTATTACATCTAGGGTCACTCATGCGGATTGGGACTGAATTCGCAACTCATTGTCACTCAATTCGCATCATGGAAACTCACTAACACTTTCTCTCTGAGGCGTTTGCTCCTAGTAATTAGCTAATTATTTCGGGCTAAGGAATATTTCCCATTGCACCGAATTCCAATAATTAAACAAGTAATCACACAGATCTAATAATCGCTTAAACGGGGCGCTATAACCAAATGCGCATCACCTTAATTTTATTACAATACTAAACAGAAGTCAAGGAAATGCCAGATGAGGATGAAAATTAGAATGTACAATTTAACAACGATGGATCGTTTACTGTGGGACATATGTTTATAAGACATGTAATTGTTGTGTAACATGAATGCACGTCTGAGACTGACTTCAATTAGTATCGGCTCCACGAATGAGAACGAGTACAACGGTAAAATTGAAGTAGTCAGACTGTACTTCGTATGAAAGTTTAACCTAAAGCTTTGATCAAAATACCTGCCAAGCCTCATCTACGACGAGTGCAGTCAAAATTTTCAACATTGCCTCTTGATCCGATCCTAGTTAAAAAATCATGATTTTTTTTTTCTCAGGTCAACTGCCTGAATGTTTATTCAAGGACATCGGCAGTAGTACTGTCATCAACGAATGATATAAATCTTTTCCATTTTCTACACTTTAAGTGCCAAAGACAATGGTTATCTGAACCGGTCAAACGTCGTACTACATATTTCAGAAGGCATAAACTTTAAAAATGATCCTAGTGAAGAGTTAACCAGTCACAAAAATAACTATCAGCTGTTTTACATGTAGTGGATAAATTTCAAAGCTCATAGAACAAAAGGATATAAACTTATTGACTAAAATAACAAAAAAAATGTCAATTTCGCGTTATTTTTCTTAATCATTCTGACACGCAGAAAATTAAATCGAAAGTAAAAGTTTTGTTGTCGTAATATCTGCACGGATTGTTTTACATGACTCCAATCAAATAAAGTTGCACTGTCACATACAATGGTGCATAGATCACTGTTGTAAAGGTAATGAATTGCTATAAAAAAATTGTATTAGTTGATTACAATTATAATTACTGTCACACTGAATTAATCAGTTATAATTACTTTATATATGGGTAACTACTTGAGTACAATTACATCTCTTCTGTTCCGTCTGTTACAACTCATATGTCTAAACGGTTAATTCACGTTCTGCACGGAACAATATTATTCAACGATTTCAGTATGGCTCTACTTTTCGCCCCGCCGATTGCTGCTACCCTAATGCTGCTAACGCGGGTTTAAATTAAGAAATTTCGCAGCCGTATTTAGTAATGGCATAATATCCCCGATAAAATCAACATTTTAATAACTCGTGTATTGTTTGTTATATTCGTTTTTTTTTCTTTTCGCATCTTGCATTTTGCCATTTATTGCGTTTAATGAAAAACTGCATAACAATGAATTTAGATAACTTTACACGAAGATTGTTCCAAATTACATAACAATTCCTCCTTTAGCTCAATATAACTTGTCGACATTACAAGTTTTACACATATTTTGTAACATATGAAATATGCTGTATAAATCTGCATAATCAATATTTACTTTCACGTCACTATCATGATCATTATACTTATTTATAGCCTTCTGAAACATTTATATAACTTATTGCATAATTTTAATTTCCAGCTGTACAGCTGCAGTGCAGTGCTCGCCCTGGATATTGCGAGAGTTCACACTCACTTGTATTCGTATTCAATCTTCATGATATTTCACATTGTTTCCATTCGGATAATTATTATATGCTCATCTTTTTTCTCCGTTAACTTTACATTGTCAGAATTGTGCAATATTCACCGTTATTGAACACCTTTATATTGTATCCCACGTGCAAAGAACTATTTTCTAACGTAAACAAATTTTTATGAATGAACTAAAGCATATATTTCATGGACGGCCACATACCAGCAAATATTTCATAGACTGACAAATACAAACTGCTTTGGCACATTCCGCGTTTACTTTTTTGATACTTTTTTTCAAATTTAACTATATATTGACGCTATACAGGTTCCTCACAATAAAACGCAAGTTATACACATAATCTGTCTTCTTTAGCTGTTAATAAAAAATGGCCAAAAATATATTTACAATTTTATATCCTGAATTTCTTCAAAAAAATATATTTTCGTAGGTCTGTAATTCTGAATTAGATGAGCCATATCTTGGGTTTCTCAAGATTGATTACACATTTTGAAATTGTACTGTAATTTCGAGTACATTCCAAGTGTAGCTACATCCTCCTTACTGCACTCAAAATGAAATAAACATTAAATTCCACAGTGTGTTTTCGATAATTGCAATGGAAAGGCTTCATAATTTTCCCACATTGTGATCTGAATCATTCAATGACAGAAAAGAAACACGCATGCCGATGTCGACACAATTCAAAACATTAAAATGGCAGACGCTGCAAGAACCCGATGCAAGTCACTTCATGTAGATAAATCCAGACCATAATCAAAAAATTGCGTTGAATCGACATATATACCAAAAGGTATTCATTCCAGATCAAATGGAAAAGTTGTTGCAGCGTATTCATCAACAATATTACTCCAGATTTCAATTTTAAGTAGAGCAAGCGCCATTTTCTTTCGAAACTTAGTCTAGCGCGCGACCAAATTCATATTTATCTAGGCGGAGTTATGCGCTCATTAATAATGTTGTGTAATGATCCATCAACGCTTATGTATTTAGTTCGGAATACGACGTACATTTAGTTACTTTGTTTCTTTCAGTGTATTTTTGTTTATATATTTAAGCCTTGGGAAGAATAAGAAATGAGCATATAATAAAAAGATTACTGTATTTGTATGGGAAAATATGAACTCGTTTTGTCGGAAGGATATACTGCACTACCAAGGTCGTGCAGAATATCCATCCGAAAAACTCGTTCATATTTTCCCATACAAATGCAGTAACCTATAATTATTTATGTTTGCCCGTCGCAAAAATATAAGCGCATGCATCTTAATTCTTGTCATTACAGTCTTGCAAATATATTGTCACATGTTCAAAATGTTCTTTGTCTTCACCACTAGCCACATTTGCTTCATTATCACTTGTCACTAATCGTAAAACTTCAAGAGTTGTTAATCATAAACTACTATGAGCAATGTTGACTTTTTCATTAACAGGCGCGCATTCTTCAAATGCTTCATAATATATTGAGTGAAGGAATTTTTATCTAAACTAATGCAGTGTTAAACATAGTGGAATACTGTGTTTTGTAGCAAGGTATGCTTCAAATACGTTGAATAATGACATAGAACTTGTATTTGTTGGTGGTGCAGCTAGAAGTTATGATTCGGCAAGCCCGTGATTATAACATTGTACCTTTATACCAGCGGTATGAAACTCTTTCCGTAATATAATAGTAGCCCAATGATGGTACTAGCTTGCAGTGATTCATTTGCCGTATATTTCATGGAGCACTTATTCGACCAATTTGGGCGAAACAAAATAAAACCTATTTCGCCCATTTGGGGCGAAACAAAATAAAACCTATTTCGCTTATTTGGGGCGAATCAAAATAAAACCTATTAGCTGGTACCATTAAAGCGTTTTCCAATAACCAAGCAAAAATGTACGATGTATGAAAAGTAGTGTTAGATATTTCACTTTTCTTTCTATTATTGAACTGGTTTGTCAAAATTCTTCAATCAGACCAAATGATATTTTACAGTCCATTTGGAAATTTAACATCAGCTTCATAATTTCCGCTTTAATGTTATTTTATAAAGTGTTATAATATGGTTCGATTGTTTTCTTAATATTATCCTTACCTCCAAATAGTTTTGATGTGTAATCCAAATCTGAAATACTTGAAATGTGACTGGATGATGTAATAATAAATCCACTATACTTGAAAAATGACTGGCTGTTGCGGCACTAAATCCTCCATACTTGAAATATGATTGGCTGATGTAATACTAAATCCGCTATACCTGAAATATGATTGGCTGATGTAATTCTAAATCCAACATACCTGAAATTTGATTGGCTGATGTAATACTTAATAAAATATAAAACACGTCTGCACCAATGCCAGAAACTTGTGTACTATTTGCTAACATTTAACACAACTCTATTAATCATTTTGAAACCATTTTTACCTCCAATAGGAATATTTTGTTTTAATGTTGGTGATGAATCTTCATTAAATATACCGATTTCAGAATCTCCTATATTTATCTCACAAGGTGAATTCCACAGCATGCCAACTTGTCTCGATATTCGACTTTTTTATCACGCATGTGAAGAATATTTTATAATCAGTGTTTTCTTGTAGCAAATATTAATTGATGGTTTAATTACTTCTTACATGGCCTTTTCAAATGAAAGACCTTTATCTCCACCAAATCAAGATAAAAAAAGAGGTTTATAAATTATTTTCTATTAGATGTAGAACGTATTGAGGACATATTGGGAATTCCTTGTGTATTTTTTAAAATTGTTAATAAAACGAATACTTACAATCTGTAGTTGTTACATATGCTTCTCTTTCTTGAACATTTGTATATCTTACACTGGAGTAATTGCTTCATTTTTATATAATAATAATAATAATAATAATAATAATAATAATAATAATAATAATAATAATAATAATAATAATAATAATAATAATAATAATAATAATAATAATTATTATTATTATTATTATTATTAATTATTATTATTATTATTATTAGTAGTAGTAGTAGTAGTAGTCATTATATATATATATATATATATATATATATATATATATATATATATATATATATATATATATATATATCCTAATACTGCAAATTGATTATCTTTCTTTCACTCATATTTATGCCAGGATAAAACAATAAAACAGAATAAAATCTTCTTACCAGGTCATCAGTGCTTTTTAAGAGAACACATGATTGTATCTATATTAAATATTTTAGTTTACTTCTCCATATTAATGGAATCCTTATTAAATATTTTAGTTTACCTGTACATATTAATGGAATCCATACTAAATGTTTTAGTTTACCTGTCCATATTAATGGAATCCATATTAATTTTTCTAGTTTGCCTGTCCAGATTAATGGAATCCATGTTAGATATTTTAGTTTACCTGTCCATATTAATGGAATCTATATTAAATGTTTTAGTTTACCTGTCCATATCTGTATTTAAATATTACAACGTCTTTACTAAATTTGAATTAGATATAAAGCAATTTAAGTCTGTTAGGTATGTGAGGACAACAACGTAGAAAATAGTATAGTCAGTCATCGCGTCACCTTGGGAGACAATAACAAAGAAATGCTGATAATCATTATGCTGCCACGTGGGAAGTGCCTAATTATGGCCTTCCAGTGTCCTAAACACTGAAAATATTACCCACCAACCTCCCGCTACAAAATGTGAACCCTAAACAAAACAACAACGCCCACTCCAAAGAAAACAACAACAAACAAACGATAATAGAAGCTAAAACGGTGAAAAATACCAGTGTTGTCATCATTCCAATTAAACATTCTAGAATGCGCAGATCGAAATCGTCATATATAATTCTTTCAATTTTATCATCAACAATTAATTTGAGTTTTATTTTTCGTGTTTCTGATGGGCTGGTACTAACCTAAGCAATATTCTTGGTGTGCTTAATGTGCAATAATATAAGCAATATTCTTGGTGTGCTTAATGTGTAATCTGGCACTTTTTGTGGAACAACGATGCAATGATACATGCGTTTAAACATGACGTTACCTTGTGGCACTCATACAAGCTTTTATACCCTCCGTCCTGCATGTAGACTTCAGGATAAGTCAGGAGTGGGTAGTTTTCCTTGTGCAGCTCCCGGTCTAAGTTCCTCAGGAAACGGTACCTATAAAAAAGGAAAATGTATAGATGTGTAAAAAATAAACTTAATAATGACAGACATGGAGTTTCTAAATTATCTGAATATCTCTTTACATGATTACTGATTATTCTCAGTGAATAATGATCATAAATAATTATCAGCAATTTAGCTACAGTAATTAGTCTCACTGAAGAATATAATTTTAAGTTAAAAGCAATAAGTCACACCGTGAAGAACTTAATTTTCAATTAAAAGTACTTTATGTCTGGCATAACGTAATGCCAATTACTCTTATTGTCTGTTCTTTTGGCACGTTTTGAGATTACGTTAAGAATATGAGAAACAACAATTTAAGACTAGAGGACAGTCGGGGTGGGATAGGGTTGGAAGAGGAGCATAACTTACAGGTTAGGACTTCTTTCTGATAAGTATTCGCAGTGGAAATAAGAATGTTTCTTTTGGAACTATTGGAACGGAAACATGACCTCGTAGGTTGAAGCAATAATCTCTGTAACTCTTCTCCCCTATATATGTTGATGGCACTCTTGATAATAATAATAATAATAATAATAATAATAATAATAATAATAATAATAATAATAATAATAATAATAATAATAATAGTTCAGAAAATGATGAACAAACCATTAATACAGCTAAATGCATGGTGCTTATTTACTCCAATGAAATCAACTCCTACCAGAGTAGTGACCCGATACCTAGAAAATACCTATAAAAAAGTCGTTTGAATGAGGTAAGTTGACTATCTTGGGATATAATTGATAATTGGTGAGATTTTCACGACGACTGCTGCTACTACTACTACTACTACTACTGCCACTACTGCTACTACTATTACTTAAATTACTACTACTGCTACTACTACTACTACTACTGCTACCAAAACTACTACTACTGCTACCACTACTACTACTACTGATGCTTCTACTACTACTATTACTTTTACTACTACTACTACTACTACTACTACTACTACTACTACTACTACGATTACTTCTAATGAAACACTAGATTCATTAATTCACTTAGGATTTCTGCCTCAAGTAGTATCATCTGTTACGACGCACTGAAGGGGGCACCGGAACTACTGAACATTCCCTAATCGGCAGAGGTAGTTTGTTTTCAGATATATGCTTACATTATGTCACAAATCTAGATTGCATTTAGAAAACAATATTCTTGTCCATTGAATTCCAGTATCATATTAGCAGCATTTACGAAGTATGCCATCTCGTTAAACATATCTGCACGATGAATCAACGACCTCAGCAGCTACGGAGTATGCCATCTCGTTAAACATACCTGCACGACGAATGAACGACCTTCTCTTGAAAGTGGCACCAACTATGAAGACAGACTTTCACATGATTCAGTACCTTCTAGTTCCAGCTAACGCATACGAAACTAAAGTTCCAGCTCCTCCAACTCGGAGCTGAATCTTTAAAATTTTTAATATATATATATATATATATATATATATATATATATATATATATATATATATATATATATATATATATATATATATATATATATATATATATATATATTAAAAATTATCAACTTTTAACTCTTAATTAGAATATCTTGTTACTTTTAACTCATTCATGCCTTGTTAAAAACATAAATTTAAGACAACTCTTAGATGACTAATAAATTGTTTCCGATCATTTCGTCACAGACTATATACACTGTTGTTACTGACTTTTTCCACAAATCTATAATAATTTTAGTTTAAAAGCAAATCATAACCTAAAGAGCCATATTTTGCTTGCTTTTTCTTAGACATTCATATATTTGTAATGAAGAACTTATCCAATGAAAACTTAATGGTCTACAAATCGGTAAAAAAAAATATGGCGTGAGGTAGACGTCATGTCAGGAAACACGAGGAAAATAATGAATACAGTAGAGGTTTTAATAGCACTGGGGGGAAGGGTCAAATGCTGACTCACTCTTATGGTCCCTACTTTTTTAATTCACACACATGTTCATGCAAAAATATAATTCATTAACATGCTGCTTCTAATTGAATCAAAACTGCATCAGCATTCGGTTCATGGGAGAAAATCCCAATTTCATTTAAGTTTGACAGTATTGTGCATTTTCTTATAAAAGGTATGTAAATGTATTCAGAGAGAGAGAGAGAGAGAGAGAGAGAGAGAGAGAGAGAGAGAGAGAGAGAGAGAGAGAGAGAGAGAGAGAGAGAGAGAGAGAGAGAGGTATGCAACCCTATAATACTGATAACAGTATGTAAAATTTACAAGCCAGATGACGGTATGCAAATCATCAAACAAAGATAAAGGTATACAAAATTTTTAAGACATATAACGGCAAGCAAAACTTATAACGTAATGGTAAATTCGCTATATTTCCTCCATGCATACATTGTATAACACTATTGTCCCAATCATTATCAGAAGTAAGAGGATAACAACCAATGGCTTTATGAGACTGCCATGCATGCACCATTTTATCATATCAGTAAATAATATTAGCTTTTATTTATAACAGCAGCAGCAACAACAACAACAACAACAACAACAACAACAATAATAATAATAATAATAATAATAATAATAATAATAATAATAATAATAATAATAATAATAATAATAATAATAATAATAGATTTGACCTATATCTCTATATCGTATTCCTTTTATTTTCTAAACAATAATTTTAGGAATATGCTTACAGTACCTGGCAGGAATCAACCATCGACGCTGTAGACTGACTGAAATATGGACCAGACCTATAACAACTGACGGGTCCAGACGTTACTGTCTTCCCACAATTCGAGGCAAGCATACAAACCTTAAGTCAATTTTCTGTCACACGTTAAATAAACACACACTTTAAGACAGCTGGGTATCGATGATTCTTGATGCCTGTTTAGTAAATTTGATCTGAAAGGGTACAGACAAAATTAACAGAAATGTAAATATGACAGGATTTCGATTCTTTGTGATAGATTAATTAAAGAATAACAAATGCAACTCTCCACTCTGTGGCAAGACCATGGAAAAATACTAATTTTGAAAACGAGTGTTCATTGCCAAAATCCATTCGCAGTCAGCACTTGTATATATTATTCCATCGGGGAGTCTTCTCATGTGTATTATATTCGTGCTTAAAGTTATGATGCAAGAAGCAAAGATACACTAGTTACATCATTTTTATTCTTTTCGAAAAGTAGCTTATTGAGCATTAAAATACATTACCATTTCTACACATAAACAAATGAGTCAGTTTTTAATAACTTTCAAAAACTGACACCAAGATATGAAAATTTTAGTAAAAAAAAATTTAATGGCGTTCTTCGAATAGAAAAAAAAGTTTTGTATGGGACGTGAAAGGCGCTAGAATGTAAATTCTGAGTTTAGTATAATACCGATGTGTTGCAGAAATAATATATTAAGTCACTTGATGATCAATTTCCCGAGCGTGGTTTTTTTTTATAATTTATTTAGTATTCCAATTATTAGATTCTAACTTTTTTGTTGAATTCTGGATTATGTGGCGGAAATTAATATTTTGTTTTCGGTCGACGTCAGATGGCAGCCTTGGTTCGTGGCAATTACCGTGATGAGATAGAAAATTTCACCATCATTGACTACCATATCCATACGAATATAACAGAAGTCATATCAAGGTCAGTGCATGAAGAAATTTATAAATTGATTGAAATGTTATTGCAGACATTATTCTGGTTATTTACTGATGTTTCCTTTGGCCTGGGGTGAGGGAAGCAGGAATTTAAAAGGCAAAGGGGAAGGGGCGGAAATAGAAGCAATAGCGAAATATGACAATTAAACATTTACCCAAATGGACTGACAAAACCTGAGCGGAAAATCTTTGCTTCACATTATTTCAACATCTAACTCTATTAAATCCAAACTCCAAATCAACCGCAGCGTAAATAATTCTCATCTTTTAAATCAGATGACATGTCAAAATCGTACACGTTAACAATATACAATGGAACACCCAAAACATCAATTATGGAGGAAAAGAGATCCTTACTGGGGTGTGACAACAGTAGGAGATTTCACATACGTTTATAACATCTCGCCTACCACATTTAGCAAGTCACATACATCTAATTATTTTCCCAGCTCAGACAAATCTTCACAATAACAAGTGGGCATATTTTAAAGGCGCTTTTTTTACCAATTAGGGTGCAGTGAACATGTACCGCATAGAGCAAATCAAAGAGATTCTCCATCGTCCTCGAGTTCAGTTTGGGGCAAAAATGGAATTCTCATTTTCCACGTCGAATTTTCCTCTGCAAGAGGTCCGAAACTGTGAGTATTTTTAAAAGAGATATATGAAAAACTTTTTGTCTAAATCCTAAACATAGAATTGTAATATTTAAGGAATAATTTTTACCAAAGCATCCGTAGGAAAGGCTTCCAGGCAAAAGGGAATTAATAAACGAGGCGATTACTTTTATACCTAAGTATAATACGTCATCAAAACCTGTCGCACAGTGACAGTGGTTCGTGTAACAAAGTTCCAACGAAAGACTAGTGAACATCAGTAGAAACGATACTATCTCAATCGAAATTTACTCTTTATAGATGAGTCACTACTATCTTCATGACACTGTTTGTTTAAAAGCTATTTTTTCCTGCCACAGGTATCGGTTTCTACGCGGCATAGACCGGAACCTTCACAAGGAGAATTACCCACAACTCTTTTACCCGGAAGTTTATCTCCGCGATATGTTCTTTGAGTCATACAAAGTGAGCATAGTAAATAAAAGAAACCGTTTTGTCTGTATGAAAATGTTCGCCTGAATACGATTGTAAGTTTCGATCCTATAACAAAGCTAGTACGTTTAGCAAATAAAAATATATTTTATAAAATGAAATACTCTGACGTCACAAAATTATATGCTTCAAGCTAGCTAAGTAAGAAATATTCTTGGAAGTTTCTCCGAGATTATTTTGCACAAAGGAAAACAAGGGTATTGACATTTTGATGTTTATCATTAAATACATTGAACACATACATAGCCATAGAACGGTGAAGCAACTCTTTCCAGTCACTGGTTGTGTTTAAAGTATTGATACCTCATGCCTTATGTAAGCCTAGGTTTCACCTTGTCAAACCTATCCACTCCGGTGGTCTAGTGCGTGAGGTCGTGGTTTCGATCCCCGGTCGAGTCATACCAAAGACTTACAAAAATGGTACTAACAGCTACCTCGCTTGGCGCTCAGCATTAAGAGGTTAGTGTTAGGACTGGTTGGCCTGGTGTCAG
Source organism: Potamilus streckersoni (assembly GCA_016746295.1). Taxonomy (NCBI): domain Eukaryota; kingdom Metazoa; phylum Mollusca; class Bivalvia; order Unionida; family Unionidae; genus Potamilus; species Potamilus streckersoni. Next base: position 4,681,317 of record JAEAOA010001069.1, on the reverse strand, counting down.
GATAATGTGACTGGGTGGGACATCATGCTACATGTCCGCGGCATGATGCCCCAGTGCTAGACATCACTATAAACTGCCACACTGCAGACATCGTAGCGATATGACTGAAAAATTGTCAAAGCTATGTTAAAAATCATTATCACATCACACCATTTACTTTAATTTCCATTTTTTTCTACTCTCCATTCTTGTCTATTACAAATTGTAGTTATAACATTGTAAAAAGAATGTGTCACTTGCGCTACATTTAAGAGCGGGATAATCAGTTTGTTCAAAATATATTTTACTTAGGTGACATTTGTTTCTAAACTTAGTCGAGAGGATATCCGAATATTCATATTATGTAAAGAATCTCAGGTTGCCATGGCAATCTGGAAAAGAATCTTCACGATCTTGAACGCATCATCGACTTTCTTCTCTGTTACATCTGTTTATATATTGCTTTGTTTCCTTTGAAGGAACTGTGTGAATCTGATAATTACATTCCCATGCTCCACAACGACCATTTAAAAGATCTGCGCCACTTTCGTGTTAAGTCAAAGTCAGGAGAGAAACGGCGTCAATACCGACAGGCTTTACGATTTTGAATTATTTTAAACAACTATAGACGAACGTGAATAGACATAGTGCAATAATGTGATGACAGAGTCGGAGAGACAATGTACCGAATTGATGTTACTAGATCGCTGATTATTTTTGATTGTTGTAAATTTTAATATTTGTTTTATTCGAATTTTCGGAATTCCAAATTGGACAACTATTTTGTATGATTTAACAAAACTATTGAGACTTCAAAACTTTGCTGACTACCGTTGACATCATCACCATCCATCTTAAATTTCATCGGGATTTGAACTGCGATTCATTTAGGACTTTTCATTGATAGGATTTCTATATTTCCATTCTTGGATTAATTTTGGATTTGATTTGTAAACCGTATGCCCTTAATCTCATTGTTACCTTAGTTTTCAAGGGAAATAAATCATTTGTAAAATTTTACAAAGCTCGTCTTCACTCTTTTCTTGTTACTTTTCTATGAGCCTAGACATGTAACAATGTATTATAATTTTTGAACATACCTTCTTTTAATAACTGGTTTTATTTTCTAAAGATTGGGAACCTTATATAATGAACTTATTCATTAGGTAATAGTGTTTGTTTTGAAAATATTAATTGTGAGTAGAGGACTGTATAGTCTTGTTTCTCTAGAAATTATTCATTCGTTCTTTAAAATCCTGAAGCAGAATCATTTTTGTGCCCAGTATTTCATATGGGCTGGAGTTAATTTATAAAAAAAAATTATTTATTCACTGGAAATACAAAATACTCATAATGATAACATTTTTTATGATACAGAAATAGACTGTTGGCACATCAACACTACACAGACCACCACATGCACATCAACACTTCTAACGTTGGATTTAATTAGGGATTCCACTAACGTTTATTTAGAAATGTAATTATTAGTACTTGTGTCTGTCAGTGTAATATTATTTTGGATTTAATATATTTTCACTTTGTATTCTAGTGAAGTAAAATATTTGTTGAATTTTACAAGCTAGTTGCTTCTCACTATTTTCTATTACTTATTGTAAGGGGGCCCCGAGTGGCCGAGTGGTCTAAAGCGCTGATCGTTACGGATCACTGCCATCTCACCTCTGACTGCGTGAGTTCGAGTTCAGTAAGTGGGTAAGTGGGTAAGTGAGAAAGCCTGCTAGTAGCTTCTCGTGGGTCGGTGGTTCTTCCCTGGATTTTCCAGGGTTCTTCTTCCACCATTAATACTGGCCGCCATGAATATCCTATCTTGTGCTGAAAAATGGCGTTACACCCTACAACAACAACAACAACAACAACAACAACAACAACAACAACAACAACTTATTGTAAGACCATTGTGCTTTAATAATAAAAAACGGACTGTTTTTTGGATAATTCGCAAAATGCTGTTATATCTTCTTTGATGGTCATTTAAACGTGGTCGAAAACTGGCATTACCATTTTGAACCAACTAAATAAAAACATCGTGAGATCAATGCCTCTTGCTTCGAAAAGCGATACGCAATCGCATGTGTTCACCTTTGCTAATATACTTAAATTATTATCTGAGCGAAAATTTGTTTCTGTTGTGGTCTTTCTAATGCACTTTCAAATAACCTATGAGACCCGACCGTTAGCGCCGTCCAAGAAAGTTTAGTGTTAAAATGAAGAAAAAAAATTGCAGAAGGCTATACTAGTTTTAAGTATATTTGGTATGGCTTAAGTTCCAAAACATTTGTAAACCAGTCTATTTTACGCCAGTCAATGCGTTTAAATAAAGTATAAATCTGAAATCAGCTGTGATTTGTTTTATGAAAATTAAAGAATAGGTTAGTGTTATGACTAGTCGGTATGGTGTCAAGAAAATGTGACTGGATGGGACATAATGCTACATGTCTGAGGCATGATGACCCAGTGATAGACATTACTATAAACTGCCACACTGCAGACATGGTAGCGATATGACTGAAAAACTGTTAAAGCTACGTTAAAAAATCCAAATCTTATCACACATCACACACGATGTATCGCGAAGATATTTATGTCAGAGAGTGAGGTTTCCTAAGGGTACAAGACTAAATCATAGGTCTAGTCACCAATAAAACTAAATCATGTTTGCAATACAGAATACAATTAAAAAAAATTACGCAATACGTATTAAGTATGTAAACTATTGTGACTAATTGTTTATTTTATTTTTAGTTGATGTTTAATAACAATAACTATGACGGAAACAATCGAGATGAGCATGGTGTTTTATCTTACAATAAAATACTTTTGTGCCGATCAAAAACGAACATTGATATCCTGATTCAATAATAAATTGTAGTTTCCTTTTGATAAAACTGAGAATGATCAACGATCATAGTTTGATGATCACAAACCAATTAAATATGACTGAGAAATTAATTCCTTAAAATCTTCAAACATAAAAATATGATAACGAACACCAATAAGTTAATTGTATTATTACACTACTTAATTTTCTTATATATTTCCTTTCTTTATGTACATTTTTAATTAAGCCACATTGATTAGGATCAAATTCAGGTAAGTCAAGGCTATCATATATTTGTTAGCAATAACTGGAATACACACACAAAAGTCAGGATGTGTTTCATGTCAATGTATGGAGGAAAAAAAGTTGGTTTTGGACGAAGTAACCGAACATGTTCTTAAATATAACCAAATAACTATCAATAATAATTTTCACGCTGTCAGCTGGAGAGCAAAAACCATTTCCATTAAAACAATTGCAATTGCTTGACATGTACAAATTCGTCTGGGGGCCCCTAGTGGCCGAGTGGTCTAAAGCGCTGTCCGTTACGGATCACTGCCATCTCACCTCTATCTTTGTAGGGTCAAGTTTTTAAGATTCGGCGAATGTGGATAGGTGAGAAAGCTTGCCAGTAGCTTTTCGTGGGTCGATGGTTCTTTCCTGTGAATTCCTGGTTTCTTCCTCCACCATTAATACTGGCCGCCATGTATAACCTATCGTGTGCTGAAAAATGGCGTTAAACCCAACAACAACAACAACAACAAATTCGTCTATTTCTGTCTTAATCAACCAAAGAACGACATTCTCTTAAGAACAAGCTCAAAGACAGATTATTCGATTAATTAATACATTAGTAGCGAGATATGATAGAGTTGTGTTCCTTATTATTGGGAACCATTACGCTTGACGCTCACTATTTTTCTCCTGTATGTAAGAGTTATAAATTAATACCATAGAATGTGGAAATATGGAGAGTAGAAAGAAAAATATATAAGCACAGTTAATTGCTTTGTTCGGTATGTAATTTTATGTGTAGGTATGCAGGCAGATTGTTAGGCATGTATATATGTTTTTGACTATTGCATTAAATCAGATGTGTGATTTATGCATTCTCAAAGATGAAAGCCATCAGATATATTGTCAAGACCGCATGATGTTGCTGTTACTGTTAAAAATATAAATGGGACATAGATCAGTTATTTTCTCATCACTCGTAGGCTTTTTTTTTTGAGTATTCTCTTTTAGACTGTTTTAGGATAAAATTCCGATGCGTTGCATCATCACACACGCTCGCGCGCGCGCGTGTGTTTACATGTATTTGTTTGTGTATGTGTGAGTGCATGAGAGAGAGAGAGAGAGAGAGAGAGAGAGAGAGAGAGAGAGAGAGAGAGAGAGAGAGAGAGAGAGAGAGATGCTATGAACATTTCAGGACAATTCTAAAAAGTAAGGTTTTCTTTCTTTTAGAATGAACATCGGTAGCTCAGTGGTTAAGAATGTCAGACTGCTAAAGATCGAAGCGCCCTTCTCAAGGATACATCACAAATGGCCTGGGCGCGTATGTTAAGCGCACTTACTTCTTTATTCCTCTGCACTATAAGCTACTATGGGGATTAATATTGCCTTTGAAATAAAGAAAACAATACACAATACCAGTATATGCCAACATTATAACCCAAACTAGTACAATCCATACATGTAACTAAATCAATAAATATGAATATAGAGAATATAAGATACATTCCTAAATTTATGTTTTATGTAAATATTTATTTTGGCCCATTTTAGTTCTAATCCTTTATTTTGATCAGGCATTGAAATGTTTGCCTGATAATCGAAGCTATGTATCTTCCATTCATAGTCATATATTAGTTTTGTACGACGTATAAGCTGAATATACATCTTCATCAGGAGAATTTGATGTCTAACATCTATGAATGCTATACAAAGTATAGATCTACTTATCTTTCAAATACTGTTTCAAAACATACTATATTGCGACGCCGTTCTGTTATGATAATAAAAGAGAGACAACTCTAAACTATATGGTAGTCACGTTAGATTTATGTCCCTCATTTACGTTCGGAACTCTATTGACCACTATCGAATAAGTAAACAACTCGTCATTCAACAGTAATGATAGGCATTTCATGTGCGTAAGAATACACCAAAATGAAAAAAGAAATATAACAAATGACGAAAGCAATCATATGAAATGCATACAATTCGCATGTCAGACCTTATTGTCAAAATACATGCATACATACATACATACATACATACATACATACATACATACATACATACATACATACATACATACATACATACATACACTATATATATATATATATATATATATATATATATATATATATATATATATATATATATATATATATATATATATATATATATATATATATATATATATATATATATATATATACATAATTAACAATATTTGAATCCCTGTGAATAAATTTCTTGTTCATTACATAATACGTTGTTTGTAATCAATTATTTTATTATTCGAACTCCGAGCGGCCGAGTGTGGCTAAAGCGCTCTCCGTTACAAATTACTGTCATATCACATCTGTCTGCATGGGTTTGAGTCTAAGATTCAGCGAATGTGGATATGATAAATTTGATCGTAAAGCGATCTCAGGTAAACCATTTGTTCTTTAACTATTCACTGCACAAATAATTGCGGTTTCAAAACATGGTGGTTTTCTTGAACCAGCACTCTCTGTAAAAGTGCAATACCAAAAGTTATGGTTGTACTAGGAACACTTGGATTAGCGGCTGCGTCAGGGGCAGTATCAGGAGCAACTAAAAAAAGAAGTGTTGGGAGACGGAAGCAAGCAGATTTATCGTTCACGTAGTTTAATATAACAAAAAAATAATATAATGCCAGCTCAAAAATAAAGATCGTCAACAATCCCCCAAAAGAAAACAATGACAAAGTTGAAGTCGAAGTCGCATAGGAAAAGCAAGCAGGATTTTTTCTAATAGCTCCAATACAAGCGGAATTGGCGATAAGTCTTCTTCCGAATCTACTAGGAACCAGACGTGGAATGACTTTACGAGGGACCAGATACCGTTGAGTAATTTTTATATAATTGAAAAATTGAATGACATTGTTGGAGTTTACGGAGTATTTTCCAAACGATAAACTAGATAATATAAAATCAAGTGGTTGGTGTATTGTAAATATAGAAAAATTCCGCGATGTATCTGGCACTCACTGGGATGCTGTCTACGATAATAATTATATTGATTCGTTCAGACATCCACCGATGGATCATATAAAATTATATTATAAAAAGAAATTGTTTAAAAAATAATTATTCGTCTAATTATCTACAGCCGATTGGATGATCTGTTTGTGTTTATTATTGTATAATGTTTATCCGGCAGATGTTCCAAAGTGAAAAATTTTGGAGCAAAAGCTTTGGAAGTGATATCGATTTTTTTTACAACAGTCATGAAATATAACGTTTTTGGTTAAGGTGCAAAATTATAGGCCTTACAAAGACGAAAAAAAAAGAAAGAAAAAAAAAACAAAATAGCAGAACGATGTTAAAAGGTATTTATACTGCTTGCGGAAGAAGAAAAAGTGTGTTTATTTCATCGCCGACTCTGTCCTTAATTTCTTCGACGACTCCGTCCCTGATCTTATCAGGATGTTCGGGTGTGGATAGATTTAATTTAGTCGATGAATAAAATAGCAATGATTCGAAGCTGTAATTATGATTGTGATATAGATATATGTATACAAAGAGATAAAATTGTTAAGTATTGTCAATTCTGCAATTGCCTTGAAGTAATTGGTTTTGAGATGGATATACATAAAATTATCGGTAAGTTACCGAAGCCAAAAAGGGTTTGGTTATTTCCTGGGCACAAATGCACTGGACCGTACAATCCATTAGATAAACAGTTGGATGAAAATGATAATCCGCTGCCAGAACAAGACCCTGATAATCAAGTTGAAGAAAAAGCAATGCGTCATGATATTTGTTTATAGTGATAATGAGCAAGATAAGCCTGTCTGTGATAAGATAATGTTAGATGAACTTCTTGAAAGGAATCCTACAAACATGAGAGATTTGAAAGAAGGTTTGTTTAAGGAATGATAGGAACAAAATATAAGCTAGGTCTTGGAAAAGAATTGTACGATGATCTCGCAGATGAATTTCGTAAACCTTAATAAAGTTTCCTCAACGTAAGTTGGTAGTGAATGCCGTTGACAATATCTGGGCAATGGATTAGCAGATGTCTCTAATCTTGCTCAGTTTAATGACAATAAGAAATATCTTAACTTTGGTGATATTTGTAGCAAATGAGCGTTTGGTATACCAGTTTCAGATAAAACAAAAACATATATGACGGACGCATTAAAATAAATAATAACAAGTACTGAAAGAAATACAATCGCGAAGCGGGGTTTTTTTGGTAAAAAAATATTTAAGCAGTTCTTGGAACAAAATAGAATAAAAAAAAATATGTTAGGGAAATGAGGAGAAACGTTTTGTAGATGAAAGAATTAATCGCACAATAAACGAACTGATACATAAACATTTGACAGCTATAAATACAAATAAATATATTGACGATTGCAGGTTGTTGATAAATATGCTAATACACTAGATAAAGCTATCAAAATGTCACAAAAAGCGATAAAAAATCCAATAGTTGCAAATAAAAACATGTACTGCAGACACAAATTTAAGTTGGTCAAAAAATTAGGATTTCTGTGACGTAATAATCATTTGAAAAAGGATTTACTCCAAACTGGAGCAAAGAAGTATTAGTAGTTGATAAAGTGTTATTGACAATACATGTAACATACGCGCAAAACGATGTACCAGGTGAGCTTGTAATAGGTAGTTTTTAAGAACTAAACTACAAAAGAGTTAAGATGGTTTTTTTTTATCGAACAAGTAATAAAAACCGTGGCAAAAAGAGCCTAATTAGCGATAAATTTAATAGTTGGATACTAATCAAACAAATTATGAAATAATGTTTCTGTAGTTTTCCTTTTATTTACGTTTGATAGATTTGTATTTAATGGTTTACAAACTTATATTAGTTATTGTCTAGAATCGTCAGACATCGTCATTAAGTTAAAAATCTTGACAAATCTGAAATTAAATTTTGTATTTTCCTTTCTGTCTGGAATTTTAATGTTTAGAAGCGTTTTTATCAGCCACCAAAACGATTGACTTTCATCTACAATAATTTCAAATATTTTGTGACTATATATATATATATATATATATACATATATATATATATACATATATATATATATATATATATATATATATATATATATATATATATATATATATATATATATATATATATATATATATATATATATAGATATATATATATATTGCATTAAGTTTGCCAGTTATCTGCACTGCATTAGAAACATTCCATATAGCCAGGCACTGAGGATACGCAAAATTTGCTCCGACGATGAAAGATTGCTAGAAAGGTTTGAAAAGCTTGCTAAGCATTTAATTTACCGAGGCTACGACAAATACCTGAGTGCGGAGACAATCCGAAACTGCCAAACACACAAACCGTGATGACCTACTCAAATATGGACAGAAAGACAAGGCTGACAGGATACCATTTATCCTAACCTATCATCCAGACAACCCCAAAGTAAGTCAAATCATTGCAAAACGCTGGCCCATCGTGCAATCGTCGGACATACTAAACCTAATACTTCCGAACAAACCTGTAGTAGCCTACCGGAGACCAAAAAACCTAAAGGACATCCTAATCATGGCAAAGCTAAGGCCAATCACTAGTCAAGACCAACCGAGTCAATCTGGACCATGTGGCGATTAAAGATGTAAAACTTGTCAACATATGATAGAGACTAGGACATTCACTAGCACAGTGACTAAAGAAAAACTAAACATACATGGTCCAAACAAAACGTGCAAAAGAGAAAGTTATTTATCTCATCACATGTAAGATCTGTAGCCTTCAGTACGTCTGAGAAACTGAAAAGCTACACAAAAGGATAAACCTTCATAAACATGATTGGATGACAAAGAATTTGTACAGAAGCCCGGTCGCAGAACACTTCTCCTCCCCTGGCCACACTTCCAGTGATATAACCACGGCTGGAGTTCCAAAACCAGGAAGGGAAAGGAATCTTACTGGATACGCCGCCTTAGAACATTGAAACCAAACGGTCTAAACCAAGAAGACTAGAAAAAGAAAAATATGTACTAATAGAAATAGTCTTTGTAGCCGACACAGTCTCTTTTCAAACTTTTTCTAAATCTTTTAATTATTGCTATAATAATATCCAGTATAGAATCAAATATCCGGGATATAATCTGCGTTACATAAATGTACAAAAAAGTAATAGATGTCGCTTTGGCTTGTAGAATTTTAAGGAATTATAAACAGTTTTCAGAATTCGTAACAAGTCTATACAGGCTGGTTGTGTTTATAGGTTTAACTCATATGGAGACAGCCATGTAGAGTTTTACAAACACAACGTTTTTGTGTTTATTTGTTTGCTTTGTATATGTTTTGTATTTGCCTTTTAAAAAACTCGCCAAGAGTCGAAAGCGCTCAGGCTAGGTAGTTATTAGTTTCGGACTGTTCGTCGTCAGTTTATTGCATCTATCTTAATCAATCCCTGACACATGTGGTCCCTTGGTGGATCCAGTACGCTTAAAAGGGTTGTTATTCGCCATATGAATTGTATTCTATATATATATATATATATATATATATATATATATATATATATATATATATATATATATATATATATATATATATAAAGGATACATATGCGCACAAACGATAGAATTTCTTACATTTGTCAACTTCAAGTGCTATTATGTGATAGATCGAACAAGTTTTACATTCAATAAAGCAGATGTCCAAAAAGTTCATAACATGTGTAAAAACTAAACAAATAATCAAATTGATGGACTTTTCAGAAAGATTAATTAGATCATCTGCATACAGATAGAAATAAGACTACTAAATTTTTCTCTTTTCTAAAAAAGAAAAATTCGCCTCGAGCTCTTTATGCTTAATATTGGTAACAATGATTTATTTTCTTTGGAAACAATGTAAAATTAAAAAAAGTTTAAAAATTATTTATTTTAAAAATAGACGACTGTAATGCCATGAAAATCTAATAAGGTCATCTACGTAAGCATACAAAAGTGTTAGCAACATTTTTTTTATACGTTGAATGGTTTATTCCCATTGTTGTTAAAAATCTCGAGACACATATCTACAGAAGACAATGAAGTTTGTATGAATTGTTTATGTACATGTGCCTATTTCGAACAGACTTAAGTGCCATTATCTTGATATCTTTCATCAGTGTAGAGCATACTTTTTTTTCAAACAAATATAGTTTCTAAAAATGTAAATCATGTAATACACTTTTCAGAAGTTGTAGATATTAGTTGATACAATTGATAGGAACATTAAGCAATCATTGCTGATATGGATCTCATTCTAATACCTGGTGACATAAATCTTAATATATATTTCTTTGCATTAATGTATTAATGCATAAATAAAAAGAATTAAACTTATTTTTTGTAATTAAATTATCGTAATATATGGCCATTAACATACCTTAATAATATGTTAAGAGAATATATTAAGGTGTGTGTGTGTGTGTGTGTATGAGTGAGAGAGAGAGAGAGGGGAGGAGGTTCCCCCATTCTAACCAAATGTTGTTACTTCACGTCCCACTGTATACAATGTAATTTTATTCCACGCTTGACGAGTCTATAAACAAAGAGTGGGTGTGGAGCACGAATTACTGGTGATTTTGTTTCAGATTTTGGTTTATAGTGCAAATAATTTAAGCATAGGCACATTTATAACTAAAACTGTATTATTGCAATGAATATCAAGTAAGTTCGGCAGATTGTAGCTGACGGAAACGACTAAATAAAACGCACGTTTACCTTCATGATTAAAATTGTGGACTCTGTTGGTTTGTCGTTGAAAACGACAGTTTGAGGACCTCAAGAAATATTATGAATTTAAAAAAATAACGTGATAAATATAGTGATGTTATTAGATATGCATTTTGATATAAACAGCTAGAAAGGTATAGCTTTGTTGCTACCCTCAACAAGTATGTTAAACTATGTTTCTCCATCGGCTTCTTTTACAGCTCCCCCCCTCTCTCTCTCTCTCTCTCTCTCTCTCTCTCTCTCTCTCTCTCTCTCTCTCTCTCTCTCTCTCTCTCTCTCTCTCTCTCTCTCTCTCTCACACACACACACACATGCACACTCTGTCTTCTTTAATCAGAAAAAATATCTATATTTCATTCCATACGACCCATACCTCAAGGCATATTTTGCCAGATATTATGAGATTTTTTGGTCAGTGTATTGCTATTGTTGTTCTTGTCGTTATCATCAACGTCGCTTTCCATTTTTAAGTATTTGACCTGTTATATTTTACCGATTTATTTATTATCTACCTCTCATGCAAAAGAAGTAGCTCACGCAAAGTCTATCTTAGAAAAACGGAATGTTGCCAAATATATCTTTGTGAAACATACTTTTGAAATAGCATACGATTTTCTTACACTTAAAACTTACGAAAAGTTTGTGCGTAAAATTACATTGCGTCGTTAAACGAGGCCATGAAATACTATGCCGATTTGGGTATTTGAGTTACTTTCGTTCATCTCGTACTCGAATTCAAACAACGTCTGTATCTCAAAACTTACATTGACTTTAATTCCGCTAGAGAGATCGGATTGCGGAAAAGACCATTTAAAAGTTTATGAACAATGGCGTGTTTGGTAAGACATGGAAAACATACGAAATCACATGACGTCACAAGACGCAAATACTTTAGTAGCCTCCTCGGTTTCGTGAGTATGAACATATTCGAAGATAATTTCGTAGCCATGTACAGTAAACAGACGATGATAATACTCGATTATCCCATCTACTGCCGAGTTAACGTGTTGGAGTTGTTAAAGTTGACGATGTACTTTCTTCACTAAGGATTCATCAAAAAAGAATATGGCTATTGAATAAAATTATTGTTCGCCGACACGGAGAGTCCCTGTTACGAAGTGAGATGGCAAATGTGTGCCCTGATATATATGGAGCGCGAGAATAGTTCGACTTCTTAGGTTATGCTCAGGATTGTGAGTATTATAAATTGATTAATAAAAAGGTCATTCGAAAATTTAATGATGAGAGGTCATCAGTTGCCATCGCAAAATTTGTATGATTCTGTAGTAAAATGTATTGGGTAAAATTTGCAGAATGCATCGCAAAAGTAAGAGTCAAGCAAGTAAAAGCAAAATATTGTCAAAAATCAAGTAACGCAACTTACATCTCACCTCTGTCAGCTTGGGTTTGAGTCTCCGGCTCAACCAGCAGGTATATGTGAACAAGATTATTTTGTAGATTCCCTTGTGTCGCTGTTTTTTTTTTTCGCAGGATTTCCCCGGGTTCTTCCTCCAATAAACATACTGGCTGCAGGGTATAGACTATCATATGCTGAAAAAGTAAGTTAAGCCCATAACAACCAACCAAATGATGTTTCTGGGCGATGAGTAAAGGTCATCTAGACCTCTATTTACCATCTTCTGTTGGTCAAGGATATGATTCATGACGTCGATACAGAAAGCTCCGTTATTTCGTTCGGGTTTCTGAAACAATTATTAAAATTTAAAAACTGGGTCTTTAAATGTAATAAAAGTCTTCCAGTTGGTTTTCTAAACATGTTCTGATAATTCTTATCGATCCACTCAGTCATATTTCGTAACACAAGGATTCACATAGTAGTTTCTATGATTAAACTACTATTGACGGGAATTATACTCTATGACCTTTATTGAAATATTATATCGTATGTGTACTAAAATCGAGTATGCATCATGTACTTATGTATAATAATACTTATTGACTTGTAAAAGATCTGTACCATGTAGTCTTTAGATACACACATACATAAAATGAGCAATTAAAAAACAAGCAGGCTCCAGGCTAGGGTATATAAACGATATACGCCATGTCTTACAATAAAAAGACCTTAGACACAGCCCTAAGGTCAATTAATGTGACACTTGCCTCTAGCAGGAAATACGTGTATGTGTATAGAGCTTAAATATTAATGTTCACTCGGCTGGGTAAATTGAGTCAGAATGGAAATTATCACTGTTTTAGGTTGAAGCATTACACACCATACATATAACATATTTTTAAACATAGATATGGTCAAGTAACGATCATAGTAAAGGGAGTAACAACAGAGATAGAGAATGAACAAGTTGACCTCAACAAAACCCATTGTGGCTGCTGAAAATGTTGAAACGCTCGTTTTTTGGTGGAACATTCAAAGGTTCTGAATTTAATGGACTATCTCAATTTGCATTACAGTGAATTTTGTACATTTATATCCTCTCTCTTTCAATGAATTCTCTTCACTTATTAATTTAGTTCCTTAATAAATGACTTTTTATTTCAAAAAGCGAAATATCCCAAACACGTGCTCCTTACAGAATGCTCGTACATAAAAAGAAAAGAAAAGAAGGAAGAAATGCTACCATATCATTCGTTGATATAAGCTCCATGATTTAAGTCCGCTCTCTCACACCATACCTGTGGTGGTATTTTATAAGCCTCCTGGTATGATCCCGTTTCTTGTCGGAAGGCTCTCTAAAGAACGGTAACATCAGGGTAGAGCAATATAAAAGAAAAGACATATTCCTGTGTAGAGATGCAGATTCGTAAAAATATTTATTTAATTTAATTCTTTTGTAGAGCCTTCAGAAACGATATGATTTAAAACAACCTTCCCTGGGTATTCAAGTGAATACACTTTTTGGTCAAAGCGCAGACGTTAAATAGGACAAAGGTAAGATTCTAGGAATAAGAACTATTTGCTTCAGGAAGTATATATATGGCGATTTGTCATAATTGAACAAAAGACAGTAGTTTGTGCAATATTTGTTCGAACGGGCTTTATAAATTATCTCCTAAATTTATTATTGCCTTTAAATTTGTTTTGTTTTTTTTTTTAAATTTACATGCTTAAATAAATTCTATTCTTGCATCTCACGATACCGTTTAAATCTTTTTCTATAATTTGCAATGCCATCAACAAAAAAAAAAAAACAATAGACGTATTAATTGAAAATAGCAAAGATAAAATACACACATTGTATACATCCAATAACTTATAGGTGATTTCTAACTAGCGGCAACGTGGTTAATGATGCCGAACTATTCGTCCATTTCTTTAGCGCATGCGAAAAATGCTGCTAAACCTGCGGTGGGACCAATTCATATCACCAACCGCGCTCCATCTTATACGGTACATCATGTTGGACAGCATATGGTTTCTCTGTTCTTGATTGATCTTTTATTATACCTTAAACAATCGCGTCGTACGGACTGATGGTCCATTTTGCTTTCCTATACTAGATTCAATCTGTTTGTAAATGTCATCTTCATATATTGCAAAGACAAGGATACTATTTGTTAATATAAACATTATTTTCGATACAATGTAAATTATATGTAGCTTAATCAATTTAATAAATTGCAAAATAGCCATTGTTTCACAAACATGTTCCTAATGACTGTTCACCGAAAGTATTTTATGATTAGGAGGAAGATTACTGTCGCGTATGTATCAGCTCTTTCAAACTAAAAGTACGAGAAAACTTAACTACCCAACGCCAGAAAATACTCTAGAAAATCATAAGTATCGACTCCATTTCCTTAGGGTCATTTTACAACTTTCCTAAATGCGTTCGATTTCCTTAATATAAACATTTTTTTCGATACGACTTGCATGTACACTGTAACACGCTGTGAAGGCAATGCAGTGAGACCGCTTGCGGACATACATTTATTTTACCTCCCTGATGTATTTACATACTAGTATGCCAATATCCCATACACCAGTCTTACACTGAATATTACGAAGGATTACTGAAGTACAGAGATGATGGTACACAACATTGGAACGCGAGGTAAATATCTTTATATTATTTTAGCTAGTATATATATATATATATATATATATATATATATATATATATATATATATATATATATATATATATATATATATATCTGTGTGTGTGTGTGTGTGTGTGTGTGTGTGTGTGTGATTGGAGGGAAGGTGAAAGAAGGGAAAGCAATGCTTTTGAATAAGATAATTTGTTAAAATTGTGCCGTATAGTTTTATTTAGTGTCTGGCTTGACACCAGTGTTATGGATGATTTTGCCATAACTTATTCAAATATGTGTATGATTTTATTTTATTTGCATGTATGTGTGGACGTTTGGTAGCGGTTGGGGGTTTTCCGGGAAACGTGTGTTTGTTCGTGTGTTTGTGTGTGTGTGTGTGTGTGTGTGTGTGTGTGTGTGTGTGTAATTGTTTACAGAGATCGAGTGAGAAAGAAATACAGACATATATATATATATATATATATATATATATATATATATATATATATATATATATATATATATATATATATATATATATATATATGACAGATGTAGAAATATTCTTGATATTTTATTTTTAATCTTAACAAAAGTTTTTAAAGGTTTTAACAGGTGCTTGTTGAATACTTTTGATTTCAATGAACTGTATCGGAACTATTACTAACCTCAGCAACCAAATGGTGCAAACTTTATTTCAAATTTAGTTCTATAAATTTTAATATCTTCAAAAAGATGCAAACTTCTTGCTTGAAGCATATATAGATGACGTATGTAAGAGTTATAGGTGTAACAATGTATATTTATAACAAGGAACAAAAGTTTCACCTTAAGGGTTACCCTTCGTATATGCGATTTTATTGGGAAGTGCGGTCTTTCTCTTCGCTCTTCAAAGGGGTTGACCAGACACCATAAGATGGACATTGAGAACCTGGTGTAGCCAACAGTCAACATGCATCGGGTGTAATGGCCTTAGGTCACAATTCATTTTTCCTATATAGACCACAAATTTGTTTTTGTTTTTTTCAGTATTGAAGTTTCCTTTGTGTCCAAAACATAATAGGTCTCGTTAATCATGCGTATCTTCGAATTTGAATTTACTGTGAAGTTCTTATCATAAGATGACTGTCATATTTAGATGATGGATGATAAACAAAAGCAACATGCAGTGGGGCACACATTTCATTTTCTGACCATCAAGAAGGCATCATCGCTCAATATGCACCATTGCCAAAAGGCATTCAGACAACATCGCCATAATGTGTATATCCTAAAGAATAACCAATTTCCTTTGAATTCATACCAACAATGCCCAGTCCTAACTCAAGTTGTGTGGATATTTAAAATAAGCAGTGTGTAAAAACTGTCAGAAAACGTGTAGCATTTTTGTTGAACTGGATAAATATTTTGAGCCAAGTGATTTTGAGACTCGAAACTAAATATGCTGAATCGCCCTTAAATGTAAGCATTTTTTATGTAGTAAATCATAAATCA